>CM061163.1:16394649-16484649 GCA_030710495.1 Labroides dimidiatus
TGTTTTATTTGTTGTTAGCATAATTGGGTGTTAGCCTAATATCCTATGAGTGACATGTTTTTTTTTTCCGTTTTTATATTTACGTTCATAAATTAGACCATTTACCTCCAACATAAGGGTACATAGCGAGTCTCATTCCATCTTATGTTTATCCAAAGTGCCGTTAAAACCTTTGTTGTTCAGCCTTCATCATTTCTGATGAAGCAGCAGAGAGTCTTAAAAAATAATACCACCCAAAAAATTACAGAGATGCTGATTCAGACTGGATTAGTGTTATCAGAGGACCTATGTGTGTTTTGAAAAATGGTCGTTGATTTGCCTCGAGATTTTTACTTGATGTCCTCTGCAAATTATTACAAGTCATCAGAGGTCCCCAGGTGAAAAGTAATCTGTGCAAAATGGTCTTACGGTGTAGCTGTAACAGTTCATTCTGGCTTCTCAAATGTATATATTTGTCTGTTTTTATTGGAGTAAACGGTCTACAAACTGTCTACTAAAAAAAAAAACGCCCCATCCTTTAAAAGAGCAAGCAAAGATTGTTTGATTGTTCAAGAAACTCTTTATTTCTCCTTCCCTTCAGTGCTGTGGGTAAGACCTGCCTGCTCATCAGCTACACAACCAATGCCTTTCCTGGAGAGTACATCCCCACAGTGTGAGTATCTCTGCTTGCAGACATAGTGTGTTTGTCTTCGCTGTAGTTTCTTCTGCTGCCTCTGCATAATTTAAAAGGCTTTGGTTTCTCCTTAAGATAAAAGTTTCTGACTAATGATTCTGGTTAGCTGGATGCAGTAAATTACGAGAAGAACCTGAAGTTCTTATCTGATCCTTTGGCACATACGTCACCTGTGTTGTTATGCATCACAGTCAGAGTGTCATGTGTCTTTCAGCTGTTGAGCTAGATTTAATGATGAGTCATATCAGTATGGTTGATTCTCATTGGTTAACTGTTCCACCATCTCTGAAAGGTTTGACAATTACTCTGCCAATGTTATGGTGGATGGGAAACCTGTAAACCTGGGCCTCTGGGATACAGCAGGACAAGAAGACTATGACAGACTCCGCCCACTTTCCTACCCACAGACGGTATGTAAACAAATAAACAGCGCTGCATTTTATTTACTGATTGTTGTTCTTCTGGTAATGCCTGTACTCAAACATAACCACTTTGAGAAGTTCGGCAACTTCGAGGAAGTTAAGAGGAAAGAAAAACACCACACCTTTGTACGTCATATTCGCTGCGTTCGATGGCTCTGACTGGAAGTGCTGGTAATGACCTCTGGTTGCTCTGTTTTCTTTTTCTCACCAGGATGTGTTTCTCATCTGCTTTTCGCTCGTTAGTCCTGCCTCGTTTGAAAACGTCCGTGCCAAGGTGAGTTCAACAGGTGCTGTTTGTTAAAAGAGTGTAAAAGCAATGAATTAATTATGATGGGAAATGATCCTTTTGTAGACTGATTTGCGCTCATATGGTCCGTTTCCTTTTTTATTGTAAGCGTTAATGTTCACTCTGTAATTTTTTTTGTCGGTTAATCGTGTCATCCAGCCTCATAATTCCATTTTAAACACATTTAACATAATTTCATTGAGCATAGTGAGTCTATCTATCGATAAATTTAGAAATGTTTCAGAAAGCTTCATAAAGTACGTTTTAAATGTGTGTTCTATACCGCATTTTCTGCTCAGGTGAGTGTCTGGAGAGTTGCCTCCCCAAAATCCTAAATCGTGGTTGGTTATTTGTCTTGTCAATCCTTAAATTGTAAAAGAAAATGACAACTTTACCCAACGCCGCAGGGAATCACTCCATCAGGATCTGGAAGCAAACCCTTACAGTGTCTTACTTGTAAAATGACAGTTATTGGCCATTTATCTGACGCTGTGCAGGACTGTTAAGGACTAAAATCCAGAATAGATGCACTTGTTAAAGAAAAGGCTCGGTCTGGTTTCGGGGGGGAGGGTTATCAGTGGCAAAAGCCGTTTCCTGCAAAGACTTTCATTGCTTTCAAAAAAAAAAAAAACAGCCATGTGATGTGACTCTGCAACTGTGAAGTTCTCTGTATCTCCATCTGTTTTCTCCTTCCTGCTTGCAACCAGTATGTTAGTGAAGCTTGTGACTAATTTACTGAGACTTGAGAAACCACAGCTCACATTTTAGACAAAGGAGGGTTAAGACATGTCTTACACGCTGAATTCGGAGGAACTCAAAAATCTGGACATTCTTTTTTTCAAGATATGCATGATACTTATATATATTCACGGTAAAGTAGATGTGATTAATAATACTGCATGAGTCAATGCGATTCCCCTAACTTCTTTGTGTTGCGCTCACTCTGCAGTGGTACCCTGAGGTGAGACACCACTGTCCCAACACTCCCATTATCCTGGTGGGTACCAAGCTGGACTTGAGAGATGACAAGGACACGACGGAAAAGCTGAGGGAGAAAAAACTCTCTCCTATCACATATCCACAAGGACTGGCGATGGCGAAAGAAATCGGTAAGAACACATTTAGACCCTTTCATTGAATCTCTTGATATTTCTTTCTCCTGGAACCTTTATGACATGTATTGAACCGTGTCTTTTGTACGTCTTCCTCAGCATCCGTTAAGTACCTGGAGTGCTCAGCCCTGACTCAGCGTGGCCTTAAAACTGTGTTCGACGAGGCCATCCGGGCCGTCCTCTGCCCTCAGCCTGTCAAGAGGAAGCGCAAGAAGTGCACTCTTCTCTAAGACTTCCTCTTCTGGCTCAGTGACAGAAGATCATGACCAGTAATGGTGAGGGTGGACGGAGACACAGGAGCTACGCACCAGTATACACAAGAAAACAATGTACTTCAGATTCTTTCCTTCCATTAGTGTAGCTACAGCAGTTTAACCCAGTCATTTACCATTTCAGACTTCATAGGGTCAGATGTAGGAGAGAGGGCCATAAGATTACACACCCTAGTCATTTACCAACTCCATAAACTGTATAGACAAGTCAAATGCAATTCTTGAGGCCTTCTTAAATAGATTGGATGTTTTTGTAAAAAAAAAAGTACAAAAAAAACGACCGTGGAATGTTTTCATTTTGTTCTTCCACCGGTTCTTCACTTCTCTCCTTTTTTGTTTTGTTTACAGTCTCGTTTGTTTTTTAAAGGAAGAAAATTTGCCAAATGTGTTCTGCAGACGTGCTGTGGTTGAGCAGAAAAAGACATGTTTCGTTTCCACTGTCTGGAACCTTTAAACCTTCAAGATACAGCTGACATTTGCCGTCGTGTGTTGCTTTTTTTTTTTTTTTTTTTTCTGTTCAGCTCATTGACCGCTGGGACTTTTCATAGTTTTCTGTTTCATTTTGCAAGGGCTGTCATGAGTCACAAACCCTCAACAAGGAACTCGCAGCAACCATCCGTGAGATTCTCCGTTTTTATTTGAAGTCAGGTCGCAGTAGTAAATAAAATAATCCTGCACTTGTGGATTAATCGACACCGGAGACATACTGGAAATGCAGAATGGGGACAGATCTTTGGACACCATCAGTGCTATTAACAAACCTCCTTAAATTGAAATGATCCAGTATTTCTTTTTCCTTTTTTTTTTTTTAGCGTCAACCGGTATTTTCTTTCCCTTGAAGTTTCTCAACTGTGTAGCTGCCCGGGCATACAAAGCTGACATTTTTATTTTATACCGGATTAGAACGGTTTAGGTGGTGGGGAACAAGAGCACCTTTAAAGCTCTGTGGGCATTTATCAAGAAGAAATTGTGCAGCACATTTATGATTTATAACAGCGTCACTACTGGCAGTGTCTCAAGAAGGAGCATTAATGCCTGCTAATAACAGAGCTACTGTTGTTTATGTTGTAGAATACAATGTACTCATCTTTTGTTATAATCATGTGATTTGACTATTTTGTATTTTTCTTCACAGAAGTTCACTTCACTCACTGTATTGTTCAACTAACACTATGAATACCCTTTGTTTATTACCTCTACAGTTAACGCTACCTTAATCTCCATACAAGCCTAGCTTTTTGTAATTAATGCTGATAGCATGTATGTGCAACATATACTGAAAACTAAGATTAGAATGCTACAGTTATATTTTTTGCCTATTTACAAAATGTATTTGAACTACTAGATCAGGGGGTTAAGTACATGTTGCTCATCTGTAATGTATTCAGACATCAAGCTGTGCTTTAATTCAAGCCAATGTTGTGACTCTTTAGTTTTATGGATAAAAGCTGTTGTCACTTTTTGAAAAAGCCAATAAATCAAGGAAAAACAACTCTGCGGCGCCTGTCGTCATCTGAGTCGCAGTTTCGTTTCATTTAGACTTGTGAAAGAAATACTGAAAAGCAGTCTGAGTGAGACATTTGAACAACAGGTGATGCTGCAGAAGTTAGTGACAGTTCTAGATGCAGTCACATCTTATATCAGATGATACTAATGACAGAATATTAACAGTCTGAGCTGTGAAACGTGTAATGGTTTTAGTTTTCTCACTATAATCTGTACAAAAAATAAAGATTCAGATGTGTTGAACTGGACTGCATAAAACTGTAATGGTTTTCCTGAGAGATGACTATGGTTATATTGTTGATTTTTGAGCACATTTTGCAAGTTCTATCTAAATTACATACAGGTAATGATAATAAAAACAATATTAAAACTTTGGGGTTACATCTATTATTTTCAGTTAAAGGCAGGGTTGGTAGCATCGGAAAACTAGCATGAATTTGAATGTAGCATCTCTTCAGGACTCTGTTTAACCCCTGCCCTCCCACACTATGAGCTCCTCCAAATTGATGCCCTGCTAATATGCATGAGCGCTGCTGATTTGCAATCATACATGACTAATTCAGAATCACAGACTCAAACCGGTCCTTGACACATATCTTTTGTTGCTCTACATTACCAGTAATCTGGGGTATAGATAGTTTTTCTGCCATTCTCCAGCGTACTTGGATCCCTCTTGGTTATGTGCATTGAATCAGGGCTTGTACATGCAGGAGGCGGGCAGAACGGCAGGACAGGATTTGATTGGTCTAATAAACTGGATCCTAATCGTTTGGATTGGTTGCTGTTTTCCCAGGTTTACTCCTGCTGTAGACAGCAGATATTTTTCACTCTATTTTAAGATCACATCATGCATTGATTGCCATCAGGACATTAACATCATTTTAACCAGAATAACAAAAAGTGTATCTAAATCGAATTACCCACCCTGCCTTTAAGTTGACTTTAGCGACAAAAGTGATTATTTAGGAGCACAGATGGCCTAGCGGTCTAGTTTGTGCTCCATATGGCATATAGCCCTTGAGCAGGCAGCCTGGGTTCAAGCTTGTGGCGACTTTCCTGCATGTCCATCCCCACTCTCACCCTGTTTCCTTCTCTATCCACTGTCCTGTCCTTTCATAATAAAGGTATAAAACAAAGGCAGAATTTACCTCAAATCTTAAGTAATACAATTAAACACCGGCTAAAACCTTCTAAGATAATATTTATTTCAACACCCATCAGAAATCTGACAAGGTGATGTCAACACATTTGACAATTCATAAACCCACAAGGTTTTATTTAATACATTTGGCACAAAATCAAATGCTGAAAACTTAAATAAATTCAGAAACAGTTCTCATACGAACAAACAATCTTTGTACACATAATACATTTAGAATCTTCAGTCTGCAGTCACTCAGTCTCGTTGTGGTGGCTCAGGAATCGACAAATCTCAACAATGTTCCTGATGTAGTCGGTATACTGGGAAGAAAAAAGCACAAAGAAAATGAAAACACTGATCGGAATTAGCCGCAACTCCAAGATGAGTCATATTTTAGAATCTTTGATATGAGTCATCATATCGAAGGGTAAACACTCTTTGGGTTCAGAATGTAACCTTCTCACGTCCAGATTTTACCTCTCTACCAGCTCTGCACCGACAATGTCGTGGATGTGGTATTTCATGTCAAACTTCACGTGACAGGTCGTTCGTCGCTCCTCCAGATCTGCTTTTAAGACCTCGCTATATTTAGACTTCTTCACCATACCGAGCACGGCTTTACGACCTAACAGGAAAATAAGATGGTTGGAAGTTAACACTTGTGTCATTAACAAAGAATAACAAAACAAAGTGCAAGTGTCATTAAAACCCTTGTAAAAGTTTATGTTTTTTTCACACCCACCTCGTATGAAGTATTTGGTGAATTTTCCAGAGTTGGGAATGGAGAGCCACCAGCTGCCTGCGTCCCTCACTGTCAAGACCCCTGATTTAACCAGCTGCCTAGATGGGGGGGGAAGAGAGGAAGATCTTAAGCCTTTGACGGACAAAAGATGCAAACTAAACTTTTCTTAAACATTGTAATGAATCACATACAATAGCCAGTTAAGTTCTTACGTAAAAGTATTACCTTTATCCAAGTGAAGTCAATGTTTCATGTGATCAACTTTGTTCTCAATTGCAAGTTTCTCAAACAGTGATTCATTTCAGGAGGAAAAAACTCAAACTTCTACAAGAGTGAAAAAAAGAAAAAATGGATTGGTTCACACACGTTATTTCTGTGTCTGTGAAGAGGAACTCCCTGAGCATCTTGTCCTTGCTGAAGCTCAGATCCGTGCAGGAAGACACAACCTTTTCCAAGAACTTTTCCACAGTCGCTTTTGTCTCTCTGCCTTCCTCTCCAGCCAGAACTTTTGTCTTGTAATCAGCGGCAAAGATCAGCCCAAAAGCTTCTGCATCAAACCCCAGCTGGAACATCAGCAGCTCTCCTTGTTCCCGCAGTTTATTCTATGGACCAAAATGAGAAGAAAGGGTTGGGTTTTTTTTTAAAACTAAAATCAAACAAATTTCCTTTATTTCAGAGAAGACTCGTCATACCAGCTCCTTGTCCACCAAAGTCTTGTCATGGTGTATGCTGTAGAGTTGGTGCTTTAAGACAATTCGCGGCAAAGTGTCATTAAAAAGTTTCCTGGGGAACAGTGTCATGAGGTACTCAAGGGTGGATCCAATATCAGTTGGTCCTGTACAAGAAAGAAGTGTCAAATCAAAGTTGAATAGATCTTTGAACTGATAATCAATCCTTATTTTATTTGTGAATAAAAAAATGCAATCAGCCTGTCAGTAGTCATACCTTCACAGTCCGCTCCAAACTTCTCTGCCCCATTTCTTCTTTTCTTTGCCATGAAAGCGTCTGAAATCAGGGCCCGTTTTCGGTTCATGCCTGGAGGAGAAATTTTGCTGAGAAGTCATGACTTGCAGACTGAACCTGATCACGAAGACATCTGATAGAACAGCTGAAATAATAAACCATCTGTGGTAGTTTTCTTCTCAAGGAAGTATACACTTATACGACAGTGGAAATATCCCAATCTGTCAACTTCTGCTAAACATAAGGGCAAACTTGTTGTTACGTGGAGCAACTGGTTCTCGTCTCTTTTGTATGGCAAAGGCGTAGAAGAAGATTATCGTGAACAAGTTCAACATGTCCAGGATGTGAATCACTAAAATTTTACTCTCAAATTTTAAAAATAAAAAGATAAATTAGTTAAAAATAATAATAAAAAGATTTTAATAACTCAAAATCAGTTTGGCATCTCACGGGTTCATTCATTAGTGTTGCTGTTATTAACAAGCTAATGCGGCTAGCTAGGTAACAGATTTATATTTACACTGAACAAAAACGGTGATTAAAAATAACTTCATTGAACTCTTACCTTTTTTTATTCAAGAGCCGTTATAAGAAATTCACATGGCTTCAGCCCTGCTCATTAAACAGCTGGTAACAGTACAGCTCCCAACAAACAACTCTACTATCATTCTTCTTCTTTCGCCTCTTGTTTAAGGGTATCTATACTGCCACCAGGCGGATTGGATGAGGTACTGCACGCGGATGTAGCATTACCTTGGCTGTTAGCCGGCTAGCTAGGTTGCCATTACCGTGTTTACCTTTTTTGACGCACCTCTGGATGACAGAAACCCTTCAGTAGCGGATTTTGTTGTGTATGCTGTCTGTGGTAGGTTTTTTTCTTCATATAACATGTAGAAAAGCTAATTCAAAAAGAAATTAGTGATAATATTGTTCCACGAATTGTACAAACACGTTTTCCTTCATTTAACAAATGTAAGCTTGTGCAACGGTTTCTGCAGAGCTTAGCGAATACTTTTACATCTACTCTAGATGATAGATGCTTTCAAAGCCATGCACATATTATTAGAAAAAAAAACAGTCTCTGCTTTGGTGTTCTCATACGTCAAATATAGACAGCCTCAACAAAGAGTCCACATAGGAAAAAAATGCACTTAAAAACATAAACAACATAGCTGATTTGAGAATACTGACAGTTTAATGTGCAAATTACATGATATGAAGTAATGTGTTCAATGAAAATTTGAGACTGTATCCTGTTGTATCAACAAAAGTGAATGGGAGTGACAGCATTTTATTTTATTTTTTTTGTAAAGGTCCTGAAGAAGTGAATTGATGTCTTTCATTGATGCAACCAGGTAGCAGCAATGGACCAGCACAAATATCACCATCCCAACTCAAGCTACCACAGGAAACGCCAATCATCATACCAAAGAGAGGGGGACGTCAGTGAAAGAAGTCACTGTGAGAGCAAACACCTCAAACCACACCATCACCAGCGGTTCCAGTCTGGGTCACATCCTGGGCCACAGCTAGCCAGCTCTCAGTGTTTGAGCACCAGGAGAGAACTGTATGAAAGAGACTTCCCTGTGTACAAGCAGCCTGTGGAGATAGGAACTTTCTCTCTTGACTCAGAGCGTAGATTCTTTAATGACAGCCGACAGTTGAGATACTACGTGGAACCCGACAGATCGCCTAATTTTAACCTAAGAGATGGATACAGGGATCGTTTCAAGAAGAGAGACGATAACGTGAAGGAGAAGCTGGATCACATCCTGCGGTGGATTTTGGCCAATAGATCAAAGCTCAACTCAAAGTCGACAGAATCATGGTAAGTGTTTATGTTTATGCTCTTCAGGTTATTGTTTCCCAGTCAGATAATGCAACCATCTTTGAACTACAAGTGCATCTACTCTTGTATCATATTCTCCTCTTTCCACAGTGCTTTAGATGTGGATTTTGTGACATGGCGCGGTCACCTAACCAAGCTTCTGACCACCCCCTATGAGGCACGAGAGGGCTGGCTGCTGGCGGTGACACGGTTCAGGGGTACGCTTTACATCAGTGAAGTGGAAACAGAAGCTGCTCGACGGGAGCGAGAGAACCGCACTGAGAGGCATGAAGAGATGATGTACTGGGGATACAAGTTTGAGCAGTACACATGTGCAGGTTGGTAGGTTTATACAGTCACATTTATAAAGCACCACACGTCATATCAGCTGAAGTGTTCCTCTCGTATGTGGCTAAGGTTATGACAATATAAACCAGCGAAGGCAAACAAAAGTTGTGCTTTCTGGAAAAGAAAAACATCCTGTTTCCTGTTAACAATCACTCAACCTTTGTCCACTCCTGTAGATGGTGTCCTCAGTTCACCTGACCCAGGTGGCATAGTAAACACAAACGAAGCGTTCTGCACTGTGGTGCAAACGCGACTCGCAGACCACAGACTTCTGTTCTCCGGCGAGGTGGATTGCCGGGATAAAGACCCAAATGCTCCGGCTCCTCCTGCCTGCTACATCGAGCTGAAGACCTCTGCAGAGATCTGCACTCCGAAACAGCGCAGCAACTTCCACAGGTACCTGCTGAGACTGTAGAACATGTCTGTAATGTCCTACTGTTGTTGGGTATTTTGCACAGCTCTACTTTGAGCTGCCTGTGATCTCTGTTAATTTTTTCCCCTCACTGGATTTGGTCCTCAGATTCAAACTGCTCAAATGGTGGGCTCAGTCTTTCCTCCCTGGAGTCCCTCGGGTCGTGGCGGGCTTTCGGGATCATGAAGGAGTGGTTGTTGGCGTGGAGACTTTCCCCATCTCAAAGATTTCACATCTAATCAAGGTGCAGTGATGCTGTTTGCCAAAAGCTTATCTTATTGGTACAAATGCAACTTGAAGCTATTTCGCCTTTTCTTTTCGTTTCTCCAGAATGAACACATCTGCTGGAAGCCAACAGTGTGTATGAACTTCTGCTGTGACTTTCTGTCTTTTGTGAAGCAAACAGTGACGGAGGACAATCCAGGGTGAGATGCAGAAAAAGAAGAGCCCAAAAATTAATTCTCAATATGACCCTGAAGGAAACAAGAGTTTTATTTGTGTCAGAAAGACTCATATTTGAGTGAAATGTTTGTTAAAAAATCAGCAGAAGGTGACTTTTTTAAGGATACACAGATTACCACTAAGGGTTGTCATAGGGCTTCACAGGAGCTTTAATTGATCCCTTTTCTCTCTTTCAGCGTGGTGTACTTGTTCTGCTACGAGCCCCACCGCGACGTGACCTACTCCCTCCACAGAGACTCCCAGTATTCCTTCCTGCCTCACTGGTATGTGGAGGAGATGACAAGAAGTCAAGACTCCCTCCTTCAGTCCTGATTTACAACCAAGACACGGCCGACTGGGACTGTCAATCACACCTCCAATGGAGGATAGTTTCCCAAACTGTACCAGGACATATTATAAATCTAATGTTCATTACTTTGTGATCTGGAGGCATTTTTGTGTCTTTCAGTCACATATCAGATAATTTTTTTACTAGATATGAGGTGATTTTAAATAAAAGCACTAATGACAGCTCAGTGTTTTTGTCACACTTTATTATTCTTTTGTTATCACAATAATTTAACCCCCAAACAGTGCTATGAAAATTAGAACAAAATAAGAAAATGTTACAAAAAAGGATGTAAATACATAATGAGTTCAAGTAAAACTTAAATCAACAATTACAAAATTTTATCAGGTAAACGGTTAACAAAAAATCTCAGAATCTCGGCTAGAATCTGCCAAAATGTGTCACTGGGTACGCTTTATTAGTAAAAATAAAACAAAAATGAAAAATTAACCATATTAGGTTATGGTTCCATAAAGATTACTTGGTCATCATGTCAGTTTCTTTGTTCAGGGCTGGCTGCCTTTTCATGAAATCCTTACATGATGACATTTTCTGTCTCCACAGAATCCGTTTTATCTCACAGTACAAGTTTTTAAAGATTTTTAGTTATTTTATGCACCTGACAGGTAAAAGCTTATGTGTTTTTATACAAGTAGAAATCAGGTGAGTCCTCTTGACACAAATTGACAGTAAACTTACATTTAAGGAGGCGATGAACAGTCAAAAGTCTGATCGTAAAAAGGAAAAGGTTCCTGTGACTGGTCAAACTGCTAGTTAAAACTCATGTTAAACAAACAAAAAAATTGAAGAAATAACAAGAAATGAATCAACTAACAAAATGTTTGAAGGCAACAGAAACTACCATTCAACAAAGATGAGAAATATTACGATAATAAACAAATACTGTGAATTAAAAAAAAGCCCCAAATGCTCTAAACAAGGCAAAACAAAGAGGTATGTATTGGAAGACACGTGTGACAGAATGTTTCTACAGACTGATACAATCATGAGGACAGTACACGGTTAAGTGCAGCATGAGTCCGTGTAAAAAATCAACAGTCATTAAAGCGCAAACAGCAGATTAAAGTACAGTTGTTGTCATAGTTTGGAGGCACTTGGTACCAACAGCAGAACATTATTTCTTACCTCATATATTTAATTTACTTTGTTTAAATCACAGGATCCTATGGCTTAAAGTGTTTACGGTAAATATGCACGAGAGCACAGCACTTTTCTATTACTGCTACTCTGGGTGTAAATTAGGTCTGCATGTTATAAATAACACGCTAAACTGGCAGGAATTCATGAGGCTTCACGAACCTCTCTTAGCTGACAGTTAACACATGAAACAGGGTGTGGGGGGTTTGTCCAGCAGTTTAGATAAGAAAAAAGCAAAAGTAAGAGGGTGCAGTATTGGTCCTAATATTTGCAAAAAACAACGCAATAATTTCTCGTTAATATTTGCTTTCCTCTTGAGATTTAAACTGGAGATTATGTGACCAAGAAGAAGCTAGCTCTTGGTTGCGACTTAAATTTTATTACAAAAAAATCTGTAACTCATTGTGCAACTTCTAGGACATCGTAAAATATCAAAAGGGTATTAACTTTATGCATAAGTAAAGCACTGTACTGTTTAATATACTGCATGAACCAAACATTTAATTTTATAACTACAATAAGAGAATTTCTTTAGTTTGATTATCCTCACATTTCATTTCCAATATTTATATCTTATATAAAATTTCTTTAACTACATTGTTTTCATATCTCTTATCTACTCATGTATATCAATTGTTTTGTATATTATTGTGATCAGTGTTTGTATATTGGACTTTACATTATATTATCTTAATCTGGTTTTGTTCAATAAAGTTTGGAACAAATGGTTTATTTTCTGGAGCAGTCACTGGTTGCTTTGTGACTCCATCAAAACGTAAAATGTCGATTGAAATAGATGCCAGAAGTGGTTCCTGACTCTGGAGCCCAAAGGTTTAGAGCTCCCCCTAGTGACTGGCTGCAGTATAGGTCATAATCTCCGCCTCTCTGCATGATAACAGACAGAACATTGGAAAATTTAAAAATTAGACGTCAATCAAATTTTTCTTATACATGGTTTCCGGACGAGTTTATTTTGATGTTAAAGCTGAGTGACAGCTTCTTCAGCCTTCGTTACCAGATTGTCAGAGTCGAGGAAAGGCGAGAGAAAGCAAACAAACACTTGAATCTTCTCCAAACCCACACACAAATCGGTTCTACTCAGGAATGCACCCACCTGAAGGAATCTTCAGCATTTTATCAGTAATTTGCATTTCAGTATTTAGCATGGGTGTGACGTCTGTCATGCAGCTATTCCAGCCAGCTCGCTTATGCGCATGCCTCGGCTGCACCAGTCATTCGGCTTTGAAGCTTAAAATGGGTGGTAATGAAGGCACGTTGTCCTTTCCATAAACAACCAACAGTTTCATGTTTTGATTCTGTAGAAATGATAAAACTACACAGAATGTCTCAGAAGGCTAGTGGGTGAGTTTTTGTTACAGGCAATCCAAGGCAGCCGGGCTAGCTTTACTGCTGTATTTACAGCCTGTATGTAAAGCTAAAGTTAGCTTGAGTGAGGTTACTGAGCGGTGTACATCATGTCAAAATTTAATTTTTGATATCTTTGTCTGAACACTGAGAAATCTCTCTGCAAGGCAGTAATGTGTCTGTATTACGGTCCCTTTCATTAAAGTGGAGCCACTTCAAACTTCTCTAATCGAGGGGATTTTCTTTTATCCCAGCACAGGCCACAGCTGAGGGGAAATACATTTCTATAACTTGAATTAATTTCGTGAAACACTTCTGCTTCCCTTTGCTGTAAATTTTAAATTAAAATGAGCTCTTTTAAGGTTAAATAATAGCTTAAATAACAGACTTTTAAGGAAAAATAATAAGGTCAATCTACACAAATAGATCCAGCTAGCGATTAAGAAAAGGAGGGGATTAGAGGTATTACAAGCTGACCTGTTTCTGCTGCATGTCTCAGATTTTTGTTTGAGGCATTGATTAAAACTACTGAAGACAAATATATTAAGACAGTACTGTATCCAAGCCGGTCTGTACACTCAGTGCTTCAGTTTCTTGTTCAGACCCATGACTTTGAAGGTAGCAGCGGTGATTTTCTCGTACACGACGAACATGAGCGCAGCTGTCAGCACCGTCTGCAGCAGCTTGGCCTCCAGGCCTTTGTACAAACCGAGAGCACCATGCGCCCTGAAAGAAAGAGGAGATGTGTTCATTCATGACCAGGCGTTGAACAAATCCACCAGAATGTTCTCTGTGCTTGTGTTTGTATTCATTCTAATGCACTCACTTGATTCTCTCCATGAGCAGAGAGAAGATGCTCGAGATGCTTCCAATGAAACCACCTTTGCCTTCACGTTTGTACTGTCCGAACTGATGAGACATGACACACAAAGCCCTCTTAAAGTACAGTGAAGCCACTTTTAAACTTTTTAAAACTTAATATCTATTTTTAAATACAAAATTCAATATTCACTTTGTATATGAAAAGAACAAGAAGAATTCAACACATTGGCTTCACTGTTTCATGTTTTATAAAAGAGCCTTGAATCATCCTTTACATGAGTTGGTAAATAAGGCCACTTTCATCAACCCACTAAGTTTCTCACATAAGTGGATGGTGTATGTGGCATTAGCTATCAGTATGGTTATTTTCTCTCTTCTTTTGAAGGGAACTGATATCAAAAATGAAGCTCTATAGAGCAGAGGAAAGTGTGTCAAAGTTTATCTACGCATCAATGGCCAAACACAAAACCTCTAATCTGCAAAATAATCCATAAAAAGTAGGGGAAAACATTCAATGTGTACTTTGCAAGGCATGAATACTGAATCCATATTGTTAAAACATGACACAGTGATGTCTAAAATCATCGTATTATGCATTAGAAATCCTTAAACAAAAAGCATTCTGCAAGAGAACAACAGTTGTTTTTTAATTTTGGAATTTTGCAGACAGGAGGTTTTGACTTTCGGCTATTGATATGGTTTTTAAGTCTTTAATGTGATTTTTTTTCCACAAATCTGATATTTTCCAGACATGAATTAATACTGATATAGATTTAAAAGAAAAAAAAGTAGAACGTTTCAAACAAAAAAGGTTTTACCCTCAGGATGGCCTGGACTGTCTGAAGAGGATATGTTGCCGTGGTTGCAATGGCCTTAGCGATAGCTCCAATGAGAAAAATCTCTGCTGATGAAATCTGTAACAGGAGAGAAAATGTAACAGCTTCATGTTATTTAACAATTAATAAGCATTTTTTTATGATTTAAAAAACCCAAAAAGGACAATGTGTCAGTAAAATCTGAAATAACTGATTCATTAAATCAGTCAGAAAAATACACACAAAAAACCCTCATTCAAAATAAAAGCTTTTAAAGTCAAGGATTATTTCTTTCCTCCTCTCACCTTCTTCCCTCCTCTGCCCGCTCTCCTCTTCATGCCCTCATAAAACATGAACTGTACGGCCGGGTTAAGGACGAGGATGAGAGAAGGCAGAGTGCCGTTCCACAGGGTTCCCACTCCCTCCTTGGCAATGATCTGTGAGAAGGCGTCTGAGGGGAAGAGAAACAGGGTTCAATAACTGGACATGAAAACACATCTGAACTGTTAACCTATTTAGACTGACATCACTCACCAAATATCCCCCTGTAGTGGGTCTGCTGGAGGTCCTCGTTCCTGAACTTGACACCCTGCAGCTTCAGCCGAGTGTTGACCACCCACATGGGCGTGGTTAGGAGCACATTCACCACACCTGCATGAACATCAGCCTGTTAGCTTTCTTGAATCGGTTTCAGTGCATCTTGTGAAGTTGTTGGCCCGTTTGTAGCTTTGTGAAGCAGCTGTTTTTCAAATGCTTTAAGGTAAGAAAGAGCAAGTAAACATGAACGTTCACTAGAACTGAAACTACTAGAGGATAACCCTAACTGGCAGTCTTGTATGTAAGAGTTTCAGAAGTCCTTTGGCTTTTCTTATCTCTAAAAGATTTAAATTTCTTGAAAGTCCCAAGAAAGCCAAGATGTATGGAAGCCCATTTCTACCCAGTATGTTTATTTACCTGCTGCAATGCCCATGAGAAGGTCGGTGCCAGGTTTGGGCTTCCCCGGTCCAGCTGCCTTTAGCCTCTTCAGAGAGTTAAAGGTGTAGAAGTAGACAAAGTTGGAGCAGCAGAGGCTGGATATGACCGGTAACCAGCCTCTGTATAGAGACAGACTAGGAAAGGGGATAGATGAGTCATATTAAAGTTCAGGATTTGATCACAAAGCTGCAATATTAGCCTGAACAGTGAACAGGTGAAGGGTGAGATTAAAATTACAGGTGCAGATTTTCTAACAGATAAATCAGGGAAAGCTTATTTGATTTAAAGCGTTTCATTTTGTTTATCTTATTCTGAAACAGGAAGTGTTTTAAGCAATTCTGAAAACTTGACAGTAACAGGTAAATCAACATCCTGATTCCACAGATTGTTTATATAACACTGCTCGTGTGTTTCATAAGAGATTCTATTAGAACAAAACATGGCATCATACAATTTTAACATCATAAAACTGTACTTACAGTCCTTCTTCTTTTGCTATCTCTGCCAGAATGACCGGGGTAGACTTAGCCTTTCTTTTCTCATCCACTTAAAAAAAAGAAAAACAAAAGTGTCAAAAGTCAGTGGAGACGTTGTTTAGAGTGCTAAATGTTAAAGAAAACACCATCCAGGATACGTGAACGCAGACCATGACTTCAGGAACTTGTTTGTTAAAGCTCCACTGAGCAGTTTTAAGATGGTTTTAAAACAGATTGACATCAATACTGATGATTCCATGTGGCTTCTAAAAGCAAACAAGCTCTTCAGGTACATGATATATAATTTCTTTATAGATATTTTAATGATGATGAATATGTGAGTCCATTCCAGGTCCAGAATGGAGTAAAAGTGAATTCTGAGGGGTACTGCAATATTCTTAGGTCAAATTTCCTTCGACTGTGGAAAATAAATCAGCTAAAGAGAAGAGGATACCAGGGTTTATGCATGACAATTCACCTTTACATGCCTGCTCACCTAATCCTAACCTGATTTAGAACTTGTGGTCAATAATAAAGAAGCTGATTTACAGTGATAGTAAGCAATACAGTTCAAAAGAGCAACTAATTCTACAGTTTCTGCATTTATTAAAAAATACAGCCTATGGTATTTTGAAAAGCATTTAATAACCACACATTTTCTGGCTTATTGACAAATTTGAAAGTGACTGTTAACATAGTTTTTAACATATTCACAAACACAATGTAGCTTGCATAATATTTTGGAAGGCAGTGTAGAAGCATCAGAATTAGTTTCAGTCATACACAGCCAAAAACTCACAGGTGCTTCACACACATGGGTTTTAAGCGTCTGTGATGCAGTAAACCTTTACACATCAAAGATAATCAACGATCAATCAGTGTTTAGAGCTGCTGCTATCAGGTAACCTCTGTTCGAGATGATAAGACCTCAAACTCACCCTGCAGTCTACTTTTGGCTGTGTCCAGAGGGAAGAAGACCGTCATAGCTGTCACACTCCCCTAAAAGTAAAAGCATGCTATTAGCACGATTGATAGCATAAGTCGTGTAAGACAACATCAGACGTAAATTCACATTTTACACTAAATCTATGCATTATCCCTGCTCACCATTGCACCTGCCATCGCATGAACCAGCGTCTCGTAAGACAGAAGGCCGATCGCTGTGCCACCATTGTCGGACATCTCAGCAGCGTCTCCCGTGGGTCACAACCACAGACTGAACAACGACCAATACAGTCTATGACAACGACCGATATTAACCGCGGAGCGACCCGAGGCGGGGTGAGAGGGGTGGGGGGGTAACGAGTGACCGGTCTGGTTTTTCAGGCTGGGGAGCTGTAGAGACGTTAGGAAAACATTCACAGCCTTCACTCCATGGTAGTAACGAACACAGAGGCAGGAACCAACACAGAGGAAAGATTATCAGGTGATGTTTCCTCCCAGTCTCCATTCATTGGTCGAACCGGAGAGACAATTTCTTCTTCGCCTACTAAATTCTTGTACCCGCTCTTCTTCTCGTCACCGCCCCCTAGTGGACAGGAAGTGCAAAGTAGTGGCTAAAACAGTGCTAGCATACAGCAAAGGACGATAAGATAAGATCCATCTTATTAATCACGAGGGAAACTGTTTAGCCAGAGAACAAAATTAGAGAGGATAAAAAATACAATTTTTGTATGTAAATAACGAATATAATGTAAAGTACAAAAGCAAATGTCAAATTAAATAGTACAAAGTGTCAAAGTATATATATAAAATACAAAGAGTCTAGGTCAAGTTAAATACAGGAAAAATAGTCTTAAGATGAGAAAAGTTAAACTGAGCTTAATATTGATGATGTTACTCATGAGTAAACTATTGCATGATTGAAACTATTGCACATATTTTCCAATTAACTGTTGCACCTGAGTGGACTATTATCCGTGATCATAAACTAAATAAACAAATGGACTATAAGATACTGCACTCAGAATGAAGTTGGATCAATATTGCACCACGTATTTAAAGTCCGTTCTATTTGTCATGTGTCCCTCCTGCAGAACTTGAGCCAAAAAAGTGAGGGGATCTACCACACTTCATAATGAAGTTCTCCCTGCTGATCTGGAGCTGAGTGAGAGGGGAAATGTGCAGCTGACAGCACTGAACTGGACTTTGCTTTTGTTTTATGGCCCTGAGCTGCTGAAATGTTGCCGCCCAGTGATCACTTTGTTTGCTTGGGTTGGCAGTCTTTGTTTCTGACAGAGGACGGGAGGAAACGTGAGAGAAAGTGACAGATTTGTTTTGACTTTCTCTGTCTTTTTTTTTTCCTTTCTTTTTAAAGATGTCTCGGTACCACAAAGCGGCAATCGATGGCTACTTGGACCTCTTAAAGGAGGCCACAAGGAAGGACTTGAACTCTGCGGATGAGGATGGCATGACACCCACCCTGCTGGCTGCTTTCCATGGACATGTCGATGCTCTTCAGCTCATATGCAGCAGGGAGTAAGTGCATCATATTCCTTTTTTGTCACTAGCTCTTAACCTTTTTAGACACAACATCCTTTAATGTGAGCTATGTCAATAAACCTCAGAGCTCTGAAACTTATTGAAATGGTTTCATTTTCCTTCAGCCTGCTGTTGGTACACCAAAGCAGGAAACTCCACATACAAATGATTAGTCAATGGTATATTTCATATATATCACCTCAAAAATGATCTTGTGTTTCATGGAATAAAGTATTTTGCATTTCACATGCTTTTTTCCATTATGATACATTATTACAATACTGTGAGCTGAAACTTCGCTCTACTCTTTACACTACTTTCTCATGTGAGTTGGACCAAATTTTCAATCAGCAACAAGCATCCTCTAAAACAAAAGAGCCCTTTATCTGTCCCCACAAACCCCCACCTTCGTCCTTCATTCAGCACCACAAAAGACAGGCTGAACTGTAGCACAATGGTCTCAATGGAAAATCAGATGTTTGGTAGAGTGTATCGACAAGACTAACCTACGTGGACGGGAGAAACTAAAGCATTTTCGCTATGCTCACCGGCAGCATGGGTTGGATTTATGACAAGCAGTTGCAGTAATACAGCAATTAAGACTTTTTATGGCTGTGACAGTGAGGCACTGCCCTGGAGGACTTTACATCTTAATATATTACCAATTCTCCTCAGCTATGTTCACTCACACATAGAATGGAAAGCTTAAAAATGTATCAAACTGCATCTATCTGCCTTCTATAGAGTGAATATGAACAGTATGGAAGCAGGTAGTCTCCTTGACTTAAAAAAGGCTTGAATCAAGCAAGTCTGGCTCTATAGAAAACAAAATCAACCTGATAAGATCTCAAAAGTGCACAAGTTTGTAGTTTATATCCTTGTAAACTGTGTATAAAAATCCTTTGATGGAGATAAATGCCTATGAGCACTATGACTCCACCTCCGATTTTTGTTCATTTTGTCACTTTCTTGCTTTTAAAAGCCGGTTAGTAGAGCGAGTATGACAGCTAGGCTAACATCATCAGCTTTATGGTCTCCAAACTTGTTCAAATGGAACAAGTTGGACTATATCACTTACCAGCTGTGTACAAATCCAAATTATTCAGGTAAAACAAAATTATTCTTGTCTTTCAGGGGAGACCCCAACAGAAGTGACATCTGGGGAAACACACCTTTGCACCTCGCTGCAGCAAACGGCCACATGCACATCCTCAGCTTCCTTGTCAACTTTGGCGCCAATCTTTTTGCTTTGGACAATGAATTCCACACAGCGATGGACGTAGCTGCCTCTCGTGACCGCATGGACTGTGTGCGCTATCTGGACTCTGCTGCTTCTCAGCAGACAAACCAAAATCCAAAGAAGGTGGCCAATCTGAAGAAAGAGGCGGTCAAAGAAGCAGAGAAGCGAGTGAAACTCTGCGAGAAGGTGAAAAAGAAGCACCAGAGTAAAATGGATAAGATGCAGCGTGGAGCAGGATACACTGGGTCTGTGTCAGAGGCCAGCATGGCATCAGGGTTCTCAAACGGTGGCACTGTCAACAGCGTCAATGAGCAGTTCTCCAAGCTCATTGCTGCTGAAAAGTCTGGATCTCTTACAGCCAGAGTCAAAGGCACGCTGCAGAAGAAGCTGGGGAAGAAAGATAAAGGCACGCTGCAGAGATCAGGAGGAGATGGGAATGTTATTTTCTTTAAACAGGATGGTGTTGCCACTGACAAGCCAGAGTTTCTTGATGTGTTCAATGAGCAGGAAGAGGGCATGTTAGATGATGAAGGAACAGCAGGCTTTGATGATTATGACGATGACGAAGAACCAGGCCAAGTCAAACAGTCTATCTTTAACCGGCCTGGCCTTGGAGGTCTTATCTTCATGAAGAAGATGGGGCTGGAGTCAGATGACATCCCTGGTGGAACCAATGAAAGTCTTGGCTACTTGGTTCAGAACGAGTTATTCGAGGCTGAGGAAGACGCTGGCGGCTTTGAGGGGGCTGAGGATGCTGATGTGCCATGGGATCAGGAAGATCTGGGGCTGGATGATGATGAAGATGAGGACACCTCACCGTTGGATGCATTCTTGTCAGCCATCGCTTTGCCAGAGTTTGCCCTTGCATTCAACAGGGAGCACCTGGACCTGGAGGCGCTGATGCTCTGCTCTGATGAAGACCTGAAGAGCATTCGGATCCAGCTGGGACCCAGGAAGAAGATTCTGGAAGCTGCAGCTCGAAGAAAGAGCGCACTGGAGGCTCCTGGCATCATGAAAGACAGCTGCTTGTGATCAAACAAACATGAACAGAGACTCATGACCCTGCTTAAAACTTAAACCTGAGCCTGTGATTATTAAAAAAAAAGAAAAAGAAAAAAAGATGATGCTTGTTTAGCAAAAAATGATTTAGCAAATTCTGTCTCTGATTATCATGACCACAGTTGGGTGTGGTCAAACCTTTACTTTTATTCACAGATGTAGAACGACTATAATGTGTTCTGTTTGTGCTTTAATTTTAATTTTGAATCCACAAAATGTAAATTATACATACAAGAAAGATGTGCAGTCTGCCGTTTACCTTTATAAATTAGGGTGTAGCAAGATTTCCTGATGTGCTGTTGGATGTTTATTTAAGCTTTTAACTGTTTACAACATAATGGTTGAATAAATTAATCATATCTGCACAATTTTGTCTCTGCAGAATACGTTTGTTTGTTTGTGTGTGTGTCCAAGTACTTAAATACAATACCCCGTGGTGACATTAGTCTGTTTTTACAGCCACATACGGTGGCCTGCCTGCCATATGGGTACAGAAGGTGTATCAAACTTGAAGCAGTAATTTTTGTGGGGTTTTGAAAGAAGACATTAAAGTTAACAGCCTGTCATGGATAAAATCCAGAGGAAAAATTTACCTCAAGAAGTTGCAGGTAAGTAAATGTAATATTTGAGTCTGTAAATCAGACGGAAAAACCAAATGTCTGAGTGACAACATTTTGGACCCAGTTGTCTGTTTTCGCTCAGAAGATGTCACATTTTATTTTATGAAACGGTTTTAACCATTTAAAGCCTGACCCATAAGAAAATAAAGATTTTTTTTTTTTGGAACTGAGATTATTAATTAATCCTTTAAACATAATCCACAAAAATATTTCTACATCATTTTGTTTAATTATATATATTTTTCTCTCATATTTGATAAATTGGGTGGTTTGGCAATTTCTTTAGTAACTTAATTTAGTAAATAATACGTTCATTCAATGCAGAAAATACTTATTTTTAAAAATGAGTAACAATTTAGATGTTATTCTTACTGCAACTTCTTGAAAATCAGCTGTGATTTTCCTGAAACAAATTCAGATGCCTGTGGTGGATAGATAATCCTCGAGGTGGTACAAAATATTGTTTATTATTATTATTATTATTATTATTATTATTATTATTATTATTATTATTATTATTATTATTAATAATAATAATAATAATAATAATAATAATAATAATAATAATAATAATAATAATAATGTTGTGTTATTATTTTTTTTTTTTTTTTAATGAAAGATCTTTGAAACTCATGTGTCAAACAGACTATGATACGTCCGTTTTGTTGTTTTGTTTTTTTTCCTCATACGAATCCGGAAGTTCTCAGCAGAGACATCTCTACGCTCGTGCCACAAAGGTAGGAGGGACTTCCTGTGAGGGTCTTCTTAAACTGCTGCTCGTTACTCTTTGACGCTAAACTGTGGGAGAGTGTGTTCTGCACCGTAATAGTCACGACTATGTGAAACAGGTAATTACCTTTTACATGTACACCCCCTGTGTGTTTAATCTCACCTGTTTTAAGGTGTTCACCGGAAACGACTGACAGAAATCAGCCGAGCCGTTACTCTGGAGGTAAGCCCCATTAGTGCTAATGGACAATCTCAGATCCTCTCTCAGCCTTGTTGAATCTCTTGCGATTGTTTACAACCGTCACTGTGAAATTTTGAGCTTACAAAAGGAAACCTTAAAGAACTGCGTGATCGTTTTGTATTCAGCCGTATATGTTACCTGAGGTGAGCACGCCTGTACAGTATGCGTCAAAGTACAGAAACAGTGTTGTCCGTTTTGCCTCCCCCTCCTCTTCCTCCTCCCTCCAGGTTTGTCTAACAAAGTTAACCATGGCTGAAATAATTGCCGTCAACGCCGGAGCGCCCTCTCCGTCAACCATCAACGTAACCTACCAGGTTCTGGAGGACGCCAACACCGCCGCTGTCGCCGCCCCTCCTGCAGCCTCCCTGAGCAGCGACGACTACCTGTTCGTGGAGTCCAGGCACCCTAACACCGTCCTGCAGGGCCTCAACAGCCTGCGACTCAACAACGCCTTCTGTGATGTGACGCTGTGCTGTGGAGGACAGGAGTTCCCCTGCCATCGCATTGTACTGGCTTCCTTTAGCTCTTACTTTCAGGTACAATCCACACATCAAATTCCAGAGCCTGGCTGGAAAGCGTGGAAATCGATCAAACTGCTCAAAATGTGTGTTTTCCTCCTGTCATCCTCTCAGGCAATGTTCTCCACAGACCTGATAGAGTCCAAACAGGAGCGGGTTGCCATCAATGGAGTTGAGCCTCAGATGATTGGCATGCTGGTGAGCTATGCCTACACCTCAGAAGTCTACATCTCTAAAGCTAACGTGCAGGTAAAGCATCACCTCTTGTCGCTCCATCTTTGCTGCTCTCTTCCTTTCGATTGCTCGTGCGCGCTGACACATAACTTGTCCTTATTAGGCTCTGCTTGCAGCTGCCAACCTGCTGGACGTGATGGCCGTGCGAGAGGCTTGTTGCCGTTTCATGGAGCATCAGATGGATGAGATGAACTGTGTGGGGATTCACTGCTTTGCGGAAGCTCATTCCTGTAAGAGGCTGGAGAACAGCAGCATGACTTACATCCTGGAGCACTTCAGCAGTGTTTACCAGCAGGTGAGACGCTGATGGAACCTTAAATTAATATTATATCGAATGTGTGTGATAAACATTGTTGAACAAAAATTTTTTATAATTTTCTCAAAAGTTCAGAAACATTTTTATATAATCAGCAGATAGATGACCTGCATTGAAATGACAAATCTAGCAGTCTCATCCTCAGGGGAATCCATGAGGTGTGAGGGATTAGAAGTGGCATCTTTTATTATTTTTAGTTCCAGATCCTAAATAAATACCTGAAAAAATCTACATTATTGTCAACAGTGGCGTTGTCTTTTTAAAAAAGCATATATAAATAGATACTACAATATGATTGGCTGAATACCTGCAGTGTTTATTTGTATTTACTCATCCCGGAGAGCTGCAAATTTAGTAACAGGAAAAAAAAGCATTTGAGAAACGGTCATGGAGTTCACGTGCTGCTAGTAAACACCTCCACAGGAGAGCTGCAGCAGGCAGCGTTGTCTCATGTGTTAAAGGGGATTAACAGAGATAATCCACCTGCCTGTCAGCATTCATACCAGTGATTACCCCTGCGGAGGAACATGCTGCATTCACACGTCCCTCAGATCGTTCTGTGTCTACGTCAGGGAAGCGGTTTCTCCTAAATTGCGTTGTTTGGTCACTGCTGGCGTGTTTCATACCAGCGTTTCATTCTTCGAGTTGCTGTTCTGACATGCGGCAACAATTATGTGACGTTTTCTTGGAAGTGCTGTTTTTCTGATCACTCTAAACCTCCGTAATAAAATGTTTTGAAAGAAGGCTCGTCATTCTTTCTTAATTTTTTCCAGGAGGAGTTTCTGTCCCTGTGTGTGGACAAGCTGACTGAAATCCTCGCCAGCGACCATCTCAATGTGTCCAAAGAGGAGATGGTGTTCGAGGCGGCCATGCTGTGGTTGAATAAGTGTTCCTCTCGAAAGCAGAGCTTTGAAAAGGTAAGGTTCTCCTCTATTTTTCGTTCTGCGTACTGTGAGAGTTGTGTTGCTGCAGCCACAGTCATGTTATAGTGTTCACAGTTCTCTCTTTCTGGCTTTTAAATATGATACTCCAAACACACTCTAGAGATGTGTGTTTGGGCTGACAGTGCAGCGTAAAAGAGCCTTTAACTTGGCAGCTGTTGGTGTTTATGACTTTCATAAATCACCGTCCACACGCCAACTCTTGTAACCAATACCATGGACTATAATGAGACCGTGGGCCTCCTTGTTTAAACACCCTCGTTTTTCAGTTGTTTGCTAATTTGGGAGCTAATCCAAACTTCTTTTCTTGTTTAAAACATTTTTAATCCTTCTGTATTTACAAGAATTTATAGAAATAACTTAAAAAGTTATTAAATGACTGAGTTCAGTAGCTTTTTTTTTTCAGATTTGCTTCCTTTCTTCTCTTCCATAAAGGTCTTGGAACACATCCGGCTGCCTCTGATCAGCCCTTACTACCTCCACGATGTGATCGAGTCTCTGGATGTAGTGAAGGAGAACCAGGGCTGTCAGAGACTCATCTCTGAAGCAAAGGACTATCTGCTGCTAAAGGACCGCCGCGGGGAGCTCTACTGCCCGAGAGCGAGGCCGCGCAGGTCCACAGGTGAAAACAGTCACACCTTACATTAACTCTTAACGGCGTGTCTCATGAATTTCATTTTAATCATCATAAAGTCATTCACAGAGAGTCAAAACACATCGGTCACATTCCACCTCTTTCAGACAGTTTTTCACATGAATTAAATCACTGATCACATGACTCCATTAAGCATCATTTTTACTGGCAGTGAAATTACTATTTGCAGTCTTAAGCCCTGCAGAGTTGTCCAATATGCTTCCACTCTCACCATCTCCATTCTTCCCTTGTTCCCATGGCAACAGGGACAGCTGAAGTGATAGTGACAGTCGGCGGTGAGGATGACAAGGTGGTGCTGCGTAGCGTCGAGAGCTTCGACCCAGTGACGAATCAATGGAAGAATCTGGCGTGCCTTCCCTTCGCTGTGAGCAAACACGGGCTGGTCGTGTCCGGTGAGGAAACGCTGACCCTCAGAGATGAACGATCCCGTCACTTTGAATCAGTGTCCCTCTTGAAATAATCACCAGCCATCTCCTCCCACTTCTGTAGACTCCACTCTGTACCTGGCAGGAGGAGAGTTTCCTGACGGCTCAGCCAGCAGAGAGATGTGGCGTTACGACCCCTGCTTTGACTCCTGGTTCGAGATGGCTCCAATGAATGTTGCTCGCTCTGAGTTAGGTGAGGCTGTCTGATTGATGACCCAGGCACGTGTAATGCCCTGGAAACATACATACTCTTAAAGAGAGGGTATTATGCTTTCCCATATTTTAAACATCAACATTAATTAACAATGCTTGATGCCCATTCCAAACATTTGCCAATTTTCAAACTGCTACATATTTGTATATTGTAGAAATCCCTGAATCTACCTTTAAATTGTTAAAAATGGCAAGTTCTAAAAATAACATGAGATATTTATGAGATCTTCTTGATACTTTCTAAAATTATGCAAAACTATGCATAAGTGTTGTCCACAGCTTTGCTCCAAATTACTCCACAGGGCTGGCCAATCAGAGGGAAGGGGGTCTGTGGAACAGGGATCCTTAAAGAGACTGCAGCTAAAAGCATACATACCCTCTCTTTAAAAAATAAAGAGAGGTTTTCTTATTTATTTATATTTACCTGCAATTATTCATCACAGTGGGTATGTATTACATATTACCATTAAACATGTTATTGGTTTTGACCAAAAGAAACTTTTGTCCTTTTAATATCTTAAAATTAAAGCCATTTTTCTAGAGTTTTAAGGTAAGTTTGGCCAATTTTAAATCTTAATCTACACTTGCCTAGTTTTTAGATTTTAGTGTACAACCCCAACTGATCCTGACACAGGTGACAGAATTTGAACAGTTGCAAACATTGGAACATTTATTTCTCTACTTTTTTTTTTTTTGTATCTGTTTCACCTTTTGCAATCCACCTCTTAGATGTGAGTCATGCCTTTATGTCAACCAGACACTTCAAAAAAAATAATCTTTGTGTCAAATTTCTGACTCAGTCTTGTCGACACTTTCAAGTGTCTGTTCTTATTCTTTGATTTTATGCTGTTGTCCTGTTTGTTTTTTTTTAACACTGAAAAATGAACAAGAATCTTGATAAGGTACTTTTTATACATATTTTCCAGCTGTTATAATTGACCTGACCTCCTCCTTCACCCTCTCTTTAGGCCTGGTGATGCTGGACGGTTTTGTATATGCGGTTGGAGGGTGGGAAGGCCGCTCTCGTCTGGACTCGGTGGAGTGTTACAACCCTCACACCAACTCCTGGCAGTTCACTGAATCTGTGAAAATGGCTGTGACGAGTCCTGCGGTGGTCGCCCTGGACGGGCTGCTCTATGTCACAGGTAGGAAACACTTACATGCAGGGTGTATTCTGAAGTGAAACTGTACATTTTGAAGAAGTTTTCTCTTGTAGGAGGTGCAGTATTAGAGGACGGGGACGGCACCGACCTTGCTCAGGTGTATAACCCCAAAACAGCTGTATGGACGGAAGTTGCCCCCATGCAGATTGCTCGCTCCGGTTCGGCTGCCTGTACACTCAAAGGAAAGCTGTATGTCATTGGTACGTAATGCAACGTCAAACACACTCCTCCACAAATGCAGCAGCGACTCTGTCTTTCAGCTCTGGTTGGTTTTTCTTCCCAGGTGGATGGCACGCCTCAACGGAGAACACAGATAAAGTCGAATGTTACAACCCCAAGACCAACCAGTGGACCATGTGCGCCCCCATGAAGGAGCGACGCTACCGGCCTGGTGTTGCTGTGGTGGATGGAAAGATCTACGTCTTAGGAGGGGAAGAAGGCTGGGACAGGTGTGAAGCTAATCCTGGCAGACTGCATGTTAAAGATTTTCTAATCCTCAGCTAAAGATGGAACTATTTAAAGAACTCACTTGGTTAAATTTCATAGAAAGGCCTTAATTTAGTTCTTTCTGTCCTAGTTTACAAGGAAATATTACAGCATACTGTCCAAAAGTGTAGACATAATCTGTAGTCCTAGAACAGGAGCAACTTTTTGTGAAATTAATTCCAACGCTGGTCGTGGAAATAAAAAATAATCCTGTCAAATTTGGCCAATTTCCCAAATCCTCCAGGTGTTCAGATTCAAGCACTGAACAGAGATCTACCAAGTTTTCTGTTTCTGTTTTATTCCTGATTCAGACTATTTAAAGTATTTCTTGTTTTGTATAACTTTCATAACTGTTTCAATGCAGGTATCATGACACGATAGAGAGGTACTGCGACGAGACAGACACGTGGGAGATCGTCGGAGAGATGCCCACCAGTCGCAGCTGGCTCAGCTGTGTGTCCCTCCAGCTGAGGAAAGACATCTGCATGAGCAGCTGCCCTGATACGCCGAATGACAACTGAGCCAGAGGAGTCAAGGGTCAAGTCATTGAGGTTATTTGCTCCCTCCTCAGGGGACGGCATGTTCCAACGCTCTTAGCTGTGGAGAACAGCAAACTGCAAAGGGAGGCCTGGTTTTGTCTGAAAAGAGTTTGAGCTGTTACTGGTGACAAAAGGAAGATTGGTCTTAATCTGTGGAAGCTCATGGAGGCTCACGCACTGCTTCCCTAACATGCTGACAAAGGAAGCCCAAGATGGATCCACTGACAGGCTGATCAAGGACTCAGTCTCAACTCTCTTTGTAAGATGTGAACGTGTTAAGGGTTTTGTTTTAACATCAGAGCCCCTCCTGTGAACACCCTCCCTGCCATCACAATGTATTTTTGTATCAGTTATTTTGATATATATTTATCAAGGTGTGACTTTCTGTGAGTGAGCTTTTAAAAAAAATTGCTACAAACATTTCACTCAATCAAAAGATGCTCTGTGGGCCAAAGAATCTCATTGTGTTTATTTTTAAGGTTACCTGTGAAAAAGAGGTGTCTTATATGTGCAGTTTATTTTATATTTAACTTAGAAGTCATAAACAAGTGTCATTACCTGTAATATGTTGATTATATTTTTGTAATGCTATGTGCATAATCCATTTTAGTGATTTTTAGATGGAGTTAGGTTCTAATAAAGATGTTTAATTATGTTTTATGAATGGTTCTTTTTCATCCGAGCTCTTAAAAAGTCTGTAAACAGCACAAACGTTAGTCATTGGGAAACATAATTGAATGCCTATGAACAAAAAAATGAGAGCACCTGCAACACATAACTATTTTGTTTTCCACTTGTTTCTTTTTCTTGTTTAAAATCATTCAAACATTGTAAGAGTTATAAAGAGCAGGGAAAGGAACATAAATAAGATTATAGAAGTTATGAGATTTATTAAAAGTTATAATGAAAATGGACTTATTTCAGAAAAACTTTTTCAAGTGAGATGAATGGAAATCTGCTGACGCTCATCTTGACTCTTTGAATCATCTTTGGGTGATCAGCGCGGCGCAGTGCTTTGTGGGAAATACGTCAGCTAGCCGCCATATCAGTGTGAAGGAGAGTGTCAGGAGGAGTCATGAGAGGAATCCGGTCTCTGAACAATATCCCTGTGAGTCTAATGTTCTCTCTGTGGTTATTCTGAGCTGTTTAATCGACATATAAGATCGGCTTGTGGTTGGCTTTCAAACTGCTTCTATAGTGAAGCCACAATTGGTTACAGTTAGCCTCCCGGCTAGTTAGCATGCTAGGTGGCTTGCTAATGCAGGTTTGTGTAACGTTACTGTTGGGGTTTGCTCGTCTGGGTTTAAGTATCATTTTCATATGTCGAGCGATATTTTTCATACATTTGCTGTGAATACGCGTGTGTGTACAGCCGTCTGCTTGTCCATTCCCGTGTCTCTGTGTGTATCTTTGCTCAGCTGGATGCGAGCTGAAGGTCATCTCCGGGCTGGTGTTTCTCAAATATTTAGCCCCACTTGTCGAAGAGAGAGAAACCCTCTCTCTCTGTTCTGTTTACCTCAGTTATCAAGTTACATTCAGATGTTTTCTTACACACTGTAACGATATCTCAAGGCTTTGTCGACAGGACATAAGCAGTGTGTTTTTGTTCTCTTTGTGCCCGGGTCATTTCAGGACACTGTCGCCTTCCCTCACACTGTTTATGACAGTGAGTGTCAGCTGTTTGATTGACCATATACAGACATGACTGTATGATCAACATAAGTTCATCAGACATACATTAAAACTTGTTTATGATGTTGATTTACACGAATCTTCTTATTCGTTGGCCATTCTTGATTTTGATAACATAATTTCCCTGCTGCCATGCATGCCAGGCATGCTTAGTTGTATATACGTTTGAGCTGATAGTATCAGCTGATAGTGGCCAATGTTGCCAGATGCCTGATGGTAAATAATTTGGCACTCACTTTTGGCAGTGGCCAGTACATGTGTATGTTTTTTGATATCTCAAAAAGTTAGCAAGCACTTTTTTAAGTTATGGCTGGCAGATCTTCTGTTTATGGAACAAAAGCAACTCAAACTGGATGTTTTGTGACATAATTTTGGTCCAGATCTGTCTATTTACAACAAAAGATAAAATTAAAGACACTGCAATTACGTAAAAACCACATGTGGATTACTTAAAGGTTAATGTTGATTAAATTGTAACTTTTAATACCGTAATCTCTATTAATTCATTTGGATGAGGAAATCCTTTTAGGCCTTGATTGATTGGACAGCTGAAGAGAGAAAGGGAGTAAATAGGGCAAAGGGTCATGGCTGAGAGTCCAACTAGAGTGCAGCTTTAAGGATTACAACTTCTGCTCATACTGCACAACAGCTAAACCAAACCAGCATATCCTGATGAATTTTTAATAAACAAGATCAAATATAGTTGTAACATTGAAGAGAAGTCCACAGATTCAAACAGTTTATTCTCATGTGGCATCATAATGTGTGCACCATCTGATTCTGGACTATTTTCTTACAGTAGCACTGTAAGGTCAAGTTTAAAGAGAGGACTTCAGAAGTAAAAATAAACAGTATCTAAGAGGTCGCTTATCTCATATTTGGTGTCTCCACTTCCAACAGAAACGTTGCTATGCGGCCGCCAGGAGGAGTGAAGCTCTGACTGAACCCCTCTCAGTCCGCAAGCCGAGCACCCCAGCTGCGCCCCTCCCTTCCCAAAATGTCCAGGTATGTGCTGCTCTCACCTCTTGAACATACAAAGTGAAACATGAATTGCCTGCAACAACATACTTTACATTCTCTTCTCTGCTTCAGGTGTCTAAGCTTCCGAACGGCCTGGTGGTCGCGTCCCTGGAGAATTACTCCCCCATGTCCAGCGTTGGTGTGTTTGTGAAAGCCGGGAGTCGCTATGAGACGGTGGAAAATCAGGGTGTCTCACATGTACTGCGACTGGCAGCTAACCTGGTAATCTTTAAATAATTGAATTGAGTATGCACACTGGTACTTGCTGTTTCATCAGTTTTTAAAAGAGCTGACTCATACTTTCACTTTTATTTTTTTCTATATTCCTCCATCACACCATCTTTAACATTTTGTGTGTTTCGTTTTGTAGACCAACAAGGATGCGTCTGGCTTCAAGCTCTGCCGCAGTGTGGAGGCGATCGGGGGCAGCCTGAGGTCAGTTAGGGAAGTCTCCCCACATGTGGCTAAAAATCCCTAGAAAATGTCACTGTAAGGATATTGATTTTATTTAAATGTATTATTTGATATTTGATCTAAATGTGTGATTTTCTCTGCAGTGTGACATCATCACGAGAAACCACGGTCTACGCTGCAGAATGTTTGAGGGATCACCTGTAAGTTCTCGAGGCTTGAGAGGATTTGTCATGATATCAGAGTTGATGAATACTTCCTTCAGGTCAGTATACCGCCATGTTTGACTTAACTGCGTGTGTGTGTTTGCAGAGATTCATTAATGGAGTATCTGGTCAGTGTAACAGCAGCTCAGGAGTTTCGGCCGTGGGAGGTGAGCGATTTGACGCCCCGGGTGAAGATTGACAAAGCTCTGGCTCAGCAATGTCCTCAGATAAGTGAGTACAAAGAACAGCTTCTAACTGAACCATCTCAATTTCAATCAAGGGAAGGTGTATGAAATAAAAAGAAGATGTACGTTTTCTATTAAAGAATCAACACATGTATGTTTCTCACCATGCTTACAAAGAGACTTCTTTTTCTTCCAGGTGTAATCGAGAAGTTGCATGAAGCAGCGTACAAAAATGCCTTGGCCAACTCTCTGTACTGCCCTGACCACATGGTCGGACAGATCTCCTCGAATCAGGTATGATGTTTACTTTTCCCATTTATGAAAGATGAAACTTCCTCCTCCTCTGAGCATCGTTGTGTTTTAGTCTCATGTTTCTTCCGCAAACCTGAACTCTTCCTTATTTTCTCCTTGTAGCTGCAGTCGTTTGTTGAAAGCACCTTCACCACTGGCAGAATGGCTCTTGTTGGACTAGGTGAGTGTTTTGTTGTGCTGTTATAAGGCTTTAAATGTGAAGGCTTCACTTTTACCAGAGACTAGCACATGAATTTAATGTCAGTTTTCTCTGATTTGTGCGTTCAGGTGTAAAGCACTCTGTCCTCAGGCAGGTGGGTGAGGGACTCCTGAGCGCCCGCAGTGGGGCTGGAGCTCCTGTGGCTAAGGCTGTGTACCGTGGAGGTAAAACTCCAGCTTCACACTCTTTCAGATTTGTCACTGTCTCATCTTTTTGGTGCTAACGTGTGTGTCTGCATGTGCAGGTGAGCTGCGGATGCAGAACAACGACCAGCTGGTACACTCCCTGATTGCCAGCGAGGGCGGTGTGTCAGGAAGTGCCGAAGCTAACGCCTTTAGCGTCCTGCAGCGGATCTTGGGAGCTGGGCCGCATGTAAAGAGGGGGGCCAACATCACCAGCAAACTTAGCCAGGGTATTGCTAAAGCTACCACACAGCCTTTCGATGTGAGTTTAAACAAAAAGAGTTATTTTGAAATGTTTTGATCCCGATTAAAGTTTGTTTTAACTGCTGAAAATGTCTCTCCTCTGGATGTTTTTCAGGCCACAGCTTTTAATGCCTCGTACACTGATTCCGGCCTGTTTGGCATCTATACCATTGCACAAGCTCACTCTTCAGGAGAGGTCATTTTATTATTTACACCATCAAATACAAATGCACCAGCATCTAGAATTTGCAAGAATGCAATAATCCCCATTTCACTTAATTGTATGCTTGTCCCTGTCCTCTGCAGGTGATCAAAGCAGCTATCGCTCAAATTCAAGGTGTGGCTGAGGGAAATGTTTCAGATGCTGACGTTACCAGAGCCAAGTGAGTACACCGAGGGATACTGGACAACAGATGGAAAGCATTTGTACAAAGATGGTTTCTGATTTAAATATGATCTGCGTGTTTCTGCGTAGGAGCCAGGTGAAAGCAGAGTACCTGATGTCTTTAGAAAGCTCTGAGAGTCTGTTGGAGGAGATCGGTACTCAGGCTCTCACTACTGCAGTGTACCAGCTTCCTGAATCCGTTCTGCAGGCTGTAGATGCTGTCACCCATGATGATGTGGTCAAGGTTAGTGTCTTTTCTGTGGAGAATATTTCACTGTAGTGCAGTTTTAATCCAGTGGTGCTTCAGCATGCATTTTCAAGGACAAGCTACACCATAAAGGGATGTTCCAGAGATATTCTGCTGCCCCAATGGCAGAAAATACAATAATAGTAAATTAAGCACTAACAAAAAAAAAAAAAAAAACTGGCTCATCAAGTGTTCTTTGAAGATTAAGTATTTTAATGACTCTTCTTTTCTTTGCAGGCTGCAAAAAAATTTATGGATGGCAAAAAGACCATGGCAGCTAGTGGACACCTCAGCGATACACCCTTTGTGGATGAATTATGAGAGAAAAAAATAATAATAAAAAGTGATTTTAACTTGGGCATGCTGCTGTGTCTGGCTGCTTTAAAAAGGAAGAGGACCTCAAAGCCACAGCCTCCTGCGACGACTCATTTAATAGCACCAATCATTTGTAGTCTGTCCTGCCATACTTGTAAGAACCAACAGGAAGTTGGGAAACCACAATGCAATTTCTTGTGTCCATTTAACTGTATATCTATGTAAATTAAAGAAATGACCATAAGAACAGCTGCTTATGGCTGCAGTTTGTGTATTTAGTGTTCTCTTTTAGAAGTGTGTGTGTGTGGTGGGGAAAGTGGTGAAGTCTGATCAAGCTGCAGGTATTTTTAGCTCTGGGAAGAAATAGTTCCATGTCACAACCAATAGAGGGAGCTAGAAACAAATAGCATTTTGCCTTGGAGGAGCTAAATTTAGACTACACCCACTTTGACTTTTGCCTGTGGAACAAGCACAAAGTTTATTTTTTTATTTATTTTACCTGAGTTAAAGTAGTTATACCTGTAAAATTCATATTAGGGAAATGAAAAACAATTCAATAATCACCCTTTATTAGTTGTATTTATGACTGATTTGTTGAGAAGCAGTTAAATGTTCCTGCTGGAGCGATTTTAACTAGTAATATTTGATTATCTCGCATTGTCAATGACAAGAAAACCATTTATTTAGTGAGTTATGTATTAAAATTGTGAACTTCAACACAGGACGTGTGTTGAGGTAATTCAGCCAATGTCTTCAAAATTCATTACTGGCTGAACTGCCTGTTTTACTGCCTTATCAACAACGCTGATACTTTTTATACCATTCAGACCGTTTTATGGTTGAATAACAGTCTCATGTCGTTTGTGGTAAAGTGAGTTTAGGGCTGAAATTTTGATTTATCACGGTAGAAAAGATGTTTTTTTAGTTAGTTCATAAATAAAATGACAGGTAAGTGATGCACAAGTCGACCAAATGCAGGGCGACTCAGGAGAACCTGACCCCCAGTTTTGTGTAGTATCGCGAGAAGAGAACAAAAAGCCCCACTTCTAAGCGTGAAAACAATCACTGCATTCAGGTGCTATCGGAATCATCGTAAAGGTTCAGTTTCGGCTCGGAGATTTCATTTTAAAACTCCGCCATAAGCTGGGAGAATCTTAAGCAAGTTTTAACCTACTTGATAACTAAAAAAAGCAGAAACATGGCATGTCATTGTTTCTCTCGACTTAATTTCGCGTTAAAGCACAATATATATAATCAAATCAACAAAGCAACTAGCCTAATTAATTATTTACAAAATATATAACCATATTCATAGAAAAAAGAATTTAAAATAATTGTTCAAATAAATTGTGAAACTTAAAAGGGCCAGAAAAAGTACTTTTGTGTTTGTGTAATCGATAAAATGTCAGTCAAAAATGCTCATATACAAGCACTGACTAATGTAAATGCTGACTTTTAGAAAAAAAAAAAAAAGCAGAAAAAAATCATTGTATGTTGCTTCTTTATTTTTTTTCTTTAAATGAGCCCTTAACAGACACGCTGCCATGCATGATTTTTCATCATTTAATCATTAGATTTTAAAATAAGTTTCTTTTTTCCCCAGTAATTCAATGCGTTTATGTCCGATTATATATTAGGTTGTAACTGTGAGTTACTGTCATTGAAGTCTGATAAAAAAAAATTCCCTCAATAAAACGATACTGCAGAGCTATTTTCAAAATCTTATTTTATAAACTACAACGTTAAAGCTTTAAACAAATCACAATCGGTCTTCTCAATCTTGGAACTCCGAGCATCCGAGCAGCACGTGAATGCGCGAACTGATTTGTGTGAGTGTGTGCGACGCTGCGTGGGGGTGTTCGCTTGATGTCATTTGGCAGAAGGGGAGGCTGAGCTCACGGTGGGCACACGGGTAGAAAGCATAACAATAACGTTATCATTTAACCGTCTACCTTTGGAGGCTCTGTCTATCTTTTGGATTTAAATATACACGCGTTTAAAATACAAAAATCCTCCCCACCGAGTAAGGAAGAAGAAGGGGAGGGAGTGAAGCTGGCTGGCTAACGGACTGAGAGGACCAGATGCTATTCCAGCGGAGAGGGGGATCGGACTCGAATAAGCAGGAGACGCTGATGGGTTCTCGTTTTCCTGACGGTTAGCCAGCTAGCGTTGGACCTTTGTTTAGAAATTCGGGATCTGCTTCGTGAAGTGAAAGGTGCTCGGTTGTATCTTTCTCCACCCTCGTCTGTGTGACATTGTGTTTGAAATGCTAGCGCAGTCGCGGTCTCGGCCGTCGAACAGCCTTTGGGCCGCAGCTCGGCACACCGAGCCCGAATCCGGAAAATAGCTAGCTAGCTCCCTGCTAGCCGCAGCTGTACCCGATGCTGCTGCTGCTGTTGCGGCCGCCGCTTCTGCTGCTAAACGGATCAAGGAGACAACACAAGGGCCCTGGCGCTGAGTGAGCTTTTGTTTAACCGTGTTGGACTACAACGTGCTTTTGAGATGTGATGCTTTTGTTCGTCGTCGTTGAGCCTTTTGTAGCTGGAGGCTCCAACCTGCTTGACGCGAAGGAGAAGCTAACGTTGCTGCAAAATGAACAGCAGAACCACAACAGCAGGCTCCAGCTGAAGGGGGCGAGGTTAGACTGATAACAGCCCACCTTGTTGTGTCTCTCGGGGTCACATTTGGACAACCACCACCACCTTTTCTCCACGTCATTCCGCACACCATCAGCTGGCAGTATGGATAAACTGACGATCATTTCAGGGTGTCTGTTTCTGGCAGCAGATATATTTGCAATAGCCAGCATTGCAAACCCAGACTGGATCAACACTGGTGAATCAGCAGGTAAATGAAGCAGGCCATTTAAACCACCATGGCGTTCTGTGTGCTCCGTGTGCTCCTATTCCCAAATTCAGATTATCTCCTCTCCTACAACATGTTTCTTAGCGTGGATGGTTTAATCAGTAGCAGACCTTTTGTCCTCCAGCTGTGTTTTTGTTCTTTGCTTCTCATAGATCTCAAACCTATAAAGCAATATGACAGATGGATGAGTAGGAACATTTTGTTTACCACAAGGACCTTTCTATAACTGGGTAACTATAGTTTAAAAAAAAAGATTACTCTCATTTTCGAAAATGTTTAAGATAAAAGAACAAATCCTGGCATTGTAAGGCAGCATCTAGATGAAACTTGGCATCTTGGGTATTTGATCAGGATATTAATTGCCAGCAATTTTTGAAAATGAACAATGAATAATGAATAATTGATTTGCAAAGCAAAAATGCCTAACATTAGCTTGCTCCAGTTGCATAAGCTTTAAGATCATGGGATATTTTCAGTTTGAGATAAAATATCACATGGCAATTTTTGGATTGACATAAATAAACAAGATTTTAAATAAACAGGTTTATTGTCTATAAAATGGAAATGAACAACACATGCAACAGCTTTTGGTGACGTTCCCAAAGTCTGCAGTGTCTCCAACAAAGGTTTTCTGTTTACCGTTTCAAAGTGTAAAGAAAAAAGTAATGTGAAAAGGTGAGGAAGGAATAAAGAGAGTGCTGACTTTTATCATGAAATGAAGAATAACAAAGGATGAAACTAACTAAAAGAAAACTGTTTAGTTTAACAGCTTTAACATTTAGCCAGAGTTTGACTGATGGGGCTTTTATCCATCATTTTCATCCAGATCAGAACGCTGATTGAAAAAAAAATAATAATATCAACATTTTATTTCTGTGAAATGCTGCATTTAAAGCAACTATACTTTACTGCTGACGTGACATTTTAAACGATATCTACGTGATTGATCTAATCGACCATCAGTTCAGGAACCAAATCAGTTTCCTCTTATTGGTTTCCGCTGTGATTTTGCACAGAGATGTGCTGTTTGTCCTTCAATTTATTTCTGTAAGCCCCGAGAAAAAAAAAACAAAAAAACACTCAGGCTATTGATAGACAGCTGCTCTTCTTTGTTCGCTCTGCAGGATGACAGCTTAGTAAGTGGGTCATGGAGGGTCTGTTATCCACCAATAAACATTGAAGCTGTATTAACAGAATAAGCAGTCTGTATAAAAGTAATGATAGGACGCAAATAGAACAAGGCCACCGTCTCCAATCTAGATCTGGAGGATAAATAATAGACTTTTTGTATCTGAAGGACCACACGTCTAAAAAAAGGCTCAAAAAGAGTTCATCGACATCTCATCAAGACGAGCACAGCTCTGCTCTACCTGCATGGACAGAGAGCTGAAGCCTTGCTTTATTTTTATACTGCAGTGCTGTGCTGATTGTGGGTGTTGTAGCGTGGGTGTCAAACAGCGACCAACTTCCACCTCTGTCCTCACTTCCCCTCACTGTTTTCATAGCTCCCTTTGATCGGACTTGTCTTGGTTGGATGGTTGTATGGTTGTATGGGACAAGTGGGGCACACATGCTCCTCTCTGATTCCCTCCCTGATCATTTAAAGAATGTGAGAGCCACAGTTTTGGAATATATGGAGGAAAAGTGATGTTATTTCATCCAGTTTTAAGTCATGAGTGACTTTAGTGAAGTTTTCTGGATGAGCAGTCAAGCTTTTACTGTAGCTTGACCGTAAACTGTGCACATAAACAAACTGACTCTTTGATAATACAAATACATATGTGTTAAATGCTGGATATACAAGAAATCTATCTTAAATTAAAGAAAGAGGTCTTTCTAGTCAGTGTTGGTAAAGGATCCTACATTTTTTGTGCAGTCTTAAGCTTTCTAGTGCTTTTGCTCCTCATAGATCAGATATTAAACATCCAAATCTATTTTAAGTGGACAAAAAATAATACTGACACATTTTATTAATGCATAATATGAGATTTTTTGCTCATATGCCAATATTTCAAAACTCATACGCAGGTACTGCGTTTCCAGTCAGCTGATCGCTGGTCCGTCTTTGTTGATGTCTTATCAGAGGTGTTTGCGCTTCACAAGCGTTCCTTGTAGAAGCTCAGCATGTCGTCTTTCCTCTCAGAGCGTGGAGAAACAGGCATGTTCCCCAGGGCGGTGGATGAAAGCTAACCTCGCTTATAAAGTGCCCGACATTTGCCTTCTGCTTTGGTCAAGTGATGAAATGGAAGCTTTTGTCGTGAGGTAATCAAACAGTGAGGCTTGTGTGTGTAACATCATTTAGCACCCATGGTTGCTGTGTCACACTGATTATGGAAACAAACCTTTAGCTCCAGAGGAAAGTGAGGCTGTAACTCGAGACAAAAGACAAAACATGGATTCATGATACCGTCCTCACAGTGTGATATCCTCTGGCAGTAACAGCTGAAGTTGATTTCCTGTTCAAGGCTTTAAGACAAAGCCCTGGTCTCTGCAGTGTCAGACAAACTGTGATTCTCCCCTCCCACAGATACTTGTCACCTCGGCGGATGGCCTCTGCATCCACACATATTTAAATCATGTTTATCACATCAAGGTAGAGAATTTTTATTTATGTATGTATATATATATATATATATATATATATATATATATATATATATATATATATATATATATATATATATATATATATATATATACAAGCTGCTGCATCCACAAATAGAACGTTGATTGTTTCTCAACCCATGAGCTCAAACCAAGTGATAAACCTTTCACGTCACCAACTGTGGACATTTCATTGTGGCCAATTTTAACAGTGCTGAAGGGAAATTATTCACTGAATCAAAAAAAAAAAACCTTATGTGTTGTTTACATGACAATGGTTTTAGGATGAAACGCAAAGTATTGTTGCGTTTCAGCCTCTTGTTGACACCGAAACAGCATTTGAGCCGACCTGAAACGCAACTTTTTTTAAAACGCCCTCCAGAGTGGAATTTTTCTGATATGCTTCAGCTTCCGTTGGCGTGTAATTGGCAAGCCAGAGTTTCAGTGGAAACGCTGATGTCACACTCCGCTTTGTGCGTGTGCATTCCACTTTCCTTGTAGGAACTTTTAATTGCCATGCGTGAACCAGACAACAACAACAGTTCATTGGTGGACTACCATGTTGTGCTTGTGCTGCTGAATCTGTTGACTGCCTTTTAACAAAATGTGCATCTGTTGCTCCACTTCTGCACTCAGATAAGACACATTCAATATATACGCCAGATGATCAGCCCCCCTCTTCTTCAGCAGCCGGCTACCAAAAGAGTCAACTGTTACATCGCCATCTACAGGCCTGGCATGCATACTACGGTGTTTTCAAACCTTCTCTGCATTTTTTTGCATTTTCGTGTGAAATGTTGTCATATAAACGGGGCCTTAAACACTTCCTTGTCCAGCATATAAAAGTGTAAAATTGTAAACAAAAATTGAAGTCTGATGATGTCAAATTGACAGGAAGATGCTGCAGTGTTATCTGTTTTCATTCAAGCCTTCATTCAAGACAAGGCAGAATATATTTTGCACATTTATCATCTTGATGTCATCCTCTTACACCCTGGTTATAAATAATCTCTTTCCCTCAGACATGTTCCCTCGCTGCTGAACACATTTATTACCTCAAAGTGTAAACATATCCGTATCATTTGTGGGATAATAAACTGACAAATGTGTTTTCCTCTCAGCCCCAAGAGGCTGCATAGCGAGATGTAGTTAGTTTTATTATTCCAAGTTTATCACACTCTGTTGAGCAGAAAAAGAAATACAGCATTCTATGAGCAGAGAGTGTTTTAATGTTTTGGAAACAGAGGCATTAAAAATAAAATCACAAAAATGAGGCAGAATTTGTGAAAAATGAAGCTAATAACCCCTGCTGCCTACTGGTCCCTCTGTCCTGCATCATCTGGTAAAGATGCTCCAACAGAATACTAAATAAAGTCAACTATGGTTTCACTTTACACAGCACAAGGACGCATTGTCATTGATTTAAAGTGAGTGAAACCAAACCATCAAGGTGCAGAGCTGCAAAGCCAGCAGTTTAACCTGCAGCTCAGTTGCAAACCAGCATGCAAACACTAAAAAATCAGTATGGATGTGACGGTTTTTTCAGCCTCTGTCTGAAATGCTGTCTCTTTAAGGCTCCCTGCTCCACAAACCCCCTTCGCTTTGATTGGCTAGCTCTCTGGAGGCCTGTTGGGGCAGAGCTAAGAGCAAACCTTGGTGTTTGAGGCCCATCCTTCTAACTTGCCATGATCCAGTTAGGTGATCCTGACATGATGACATCATCATTTCACCAAGTCTCATGAAGATCCCACTAAGATCTCGTGCTATTTTAAAAACAGACCGTTTTCAGCCATTTAAAAGCAGACTGTGATTGGTCTGCGTCGTATTTCGTGGGTTCTTGACCTCTTCCTTCTGTTTATTTTTCACTGCTATCTTCCCTTGAGAAACTGAATATCTTGTAGATATCACACTGCCATCCAGTGTTTTGGGGGAGTATTGCAGAGCACTGCAGCAGACTCAAATCAACTGATGTGCAGTCTGATTTGTTGTAGAAACAGACTGTGGCACTGATATTGTTGGATTAGATTAGATTTAATGAAATAGAAAATGATCTCATAATCATAACAATGGACAGCCTTTCATTTCCTCCCCGGCTTCATCTCTTTGGTCCCTAAGTAAGAAAGTGTTGTTTTCATACATTTTGGTGCGTGTTACTCATTCCTCTCGAGTTCATCTCCAGTGTTTTGTTTTCAAGTTCGGGCCGTTCACAGCAGCCGTATCCCACAGCCTTTGCAATGTAAGTGGGCGCCGTGAACACCTCCAGCATCAGCATCAGCATTAGCTGCAGAACAAGCATTTGTTGTTGCCTGCCTACTCTCCGCCCACCACGGTTCGGAGACCCATTGGCTCATCCCTCCAGAGCACTGAACCCCCCCATGTTCCACTAATGACAACATCATCATGCCGAAGATGAGCAGACACAGATGTCATTTCCTCTCATTTGGGCCGAGACATGGTGAGAGGAGTATTTTGATCACAGAGCGAGCAGAGGAGGCTGCAGGGCAACAGAGAATGATGGGAGTGAGGAAAAATGAGCCCTTTTGTTCCGTGTGAGGGACACAGGATGGCATGACCACACTTGCTGTCTTGAACTGCAACAGAAGCGATAAATCACCCTCTTTTGAGCCTAAGACTTGTTTTATTCAAGTCTACAAAAGCATGAAACCAATGAGTCACTATTCCGCTCACGTGCGATCACCTTAAGTACGATATCACTCACCCTGACTGCAAACTGCTGCATCACTCTCACACTTAGTTTGACCTCTCTGCTTGACATTTATTTATGACCCACATCTGAACCTTTGCAGCATGTACTTTTTCAGTGCTAAAGGGCAGATTTGTCGAGCTGAGAGCTAATGTTGCCTTACTTCTTCACAGCACCTTCATGTTCTTTAAGATTCTGAAAGTGTAGTTTGTTAGCTTACCTTTACTGTGTCTTTCTTCTGTTAAAGAAATCGTTTTTTACTTCAGATACAGGGTACTCCATCTCTGGTTGAGTGTTACATGAGCACTCGTATTTCTGTCTGGGTGTGAAGCAGGGGTTGTGGCTAGTTATATTTGTTTAGCTTTGCACAGAGCCTGAAAACTTGGCTTTGTTTGGAAAAAAAAACAGAATCTGTCACTCAATGCCTCTGAAGATTGCTGATTAATGTGATGTGTATTGTTTGTTTGTCTGTTTGATCGGAACATACAGGGAAAATGTAAATTCAGCAAATCATTTTGAATTTTCTGTCACTTGATTTGGCTGGCTTAAGTTTGCGTAGCAGAGAAAGTTATGATTTTTTTGTTTATCACATTAGTAATTAGGTTGGAACAAGATGTTTTTCTCCCGATTCAATTCTCTAACAATTTTTAGGGCGCCGATTTGATTGAAATTGCGATTCTTCAGTATTGGTAAATTTTGCGATTTTACTTCCCTTATTTAACATCAGACTATATAAAGTTGAACAATGATGTCTACAAACTATATCAGGCACCATATTTCCCCAAAAAATTAACATCAAGTGAAGTCCGTTTTTAAGATGTATTCAGAGGATCTGACATCATGTTACTGGATAGTAAAAGAAAAACATTTTGCCCTCTGCTGGAAAAAAGCGGTGATGTTTTTTTCAACCCAGCTTATACACAAAGACTAAAATGAAGGATGCAAATTTGGGGAAAAAAACAACAATTTTTGTAACAAAAAAAATTATTTTAAATTTGTAAACTAAAAATCCCAATACTTAAGTGAAAAAAAATTCTCCCACCCCTATTTAGTTACATCATTAAAAAAGACCAATTTGAGTTTATTTATTTGAGAACATGATTACAAGAACCATATTTTATTCAAATAACTAAGAACAAAGTTATGAAAACATGTCATATTACAATCTTGAATTTAAAGAGGGGCTATGGTGCTTTTTTGTCTTCATGCTGTCCCTCTGAAATAGCTTTGCATGATTTACAGCTTAAATAATTCCGGTTTTCTTCTGTCGTTGTTTTAGAAAACACTTATTTCAGCCTCTGTCTGAAATGCTGAATTTTAGCTGCTGTCTCTTTAAGGCTTCTCCACTCCATAACCCACCTTACCTGTGATTGGGTAGTTCTCTCAAGGCCTATTGAGAGCATCGCTTAGGGTAGTCCTTGGTGTTTGAGGCCCACCCATAAATTTTGTCATGAACTAGCAAGGAGATCCTTGTGCAGTGACCTCATCATTTTATCACATGGAGATCTTTTTGTTTTCTTCAGAACAGCCCGCTTTAAGTAGTTCACGGACAGATTCAGGAATTTTTATGACACAAAAAAAATGTAGTGGTTTGTAAATCAGAACACTTTTCATACAGGCATACCGCTTTCTTTATATCCATGTTTAAATATAGGAAAGCATGATACCCCTAGTCTGACTAAAGGTATGTACTGCATGACAACAAAAAAGCTGCTTCATCCGAAAGTGAGACTCCTGTATGACATTTATCCAGACTACTATTTAGGATGTAGTCCGGAGAGCCCCCTTTTCACTTTCAGTGGTTGTTGCTAAAAATCTTTGCCATGATTGGCAATAATCTAGGCCTTGAAGCCCACATCCTCCATTTAAACAGGTGGAACATGGCTAACATACATGGCTAATAAATACTTCAGAAACCCGCTGTCTATCATTACAATTATTTCTCATCATGCGGATTGATGTGCCAGTGTCTGTTTTAGTTGGCGTCAAAGAGATGATTGACAGCTCTGTTGATGCCTGCAGCACCTCCAGCAAGCTTCACCAGATTAACAGAGTAGATGAAGAACACTGTCAAAGGAGTCGCTGCTTCAAATTAACACAAACTCCTTTAACAGCGAGACCGACAATAACCAGGATGGTTGTGTATTCGTCTTGTTGTTGCTCTGTTTACCTGTATCCGTGTACCATCGCGTGCCTGCCTGCTGTCAGCCTGGAATTCCACAGAGTGCTTATGAAACAGCAGGAGGCCAGAGGATCTGGGGGAAATGGTCTTAAAGACGTGCCATTAACTGCAAACTCTTCGCCTCATGTTCTCTTGTTCTCGGCACCAGGCCCTGCTTTCTTTACCTCCTGTTCTTCGAGAGTCTCAGATGAAAGTACGTCCTATTCTTCTCCTTCCTTTTCTGTATGAGACAGATTCTCTCATGAGTGTTAGAGGTATTTTTATGCTTTATCTTTATATTACAGTACAACGCCTTCCCTCCTGACTTCAGTGGAGTTCGTGCTGAACCACTGGCATTGTTGGCTTCCTGTATGAGTAGTGTTTTCAGTGTGTGGTGAGGAAGGGGGGCAGGATTTCCTCTGGACAGCAGAACCCACCACACCCCAGACAAACAACCTGCCCCCCGAACAGGTTTCGCTTTTCAGTTTGGGATCAAATGCTTCCAACTTCTTATGTATGTTGGCAGCATCATACAGAACATGAATGCAGGTTTCAGACAGACTAAGTAACATGTTTGACCTTCTGAAATCCCAGCTTGCATACTTGTCTCACGCACATGCCGCCCACCTGCTGAGCCTCCGTCGAGCTCTTATGATGTCGCCCACACGGGTTTGCGTCTTCGAGAACGGACAGTTTGTAGTCAGAAAAGTGGAGCGTTATCCAGTCATTAATTTATTTCTCTCTCTGAATTAAAACCGATGTCCTTGTCTCTTTGTGAGAAGACTTCTTACCTTTCACGTCTGATAAGCCCCAACGATGAAACATTTATTCTTAGACTTCCATGCGTGGGATTGTGAAAAGTTTATTTAAAGATTTCTCTTTCTCGTTTTTCATCTTGTGCTTTGAGCGGTCTGTGTCCAAGTCAGGCTGGGTGCTCTTAATGTAATTTTTAATCAGCCACGCAATAGTTAGGCCATCCAGTAACTCTCTTTTAAACCTTTTCAAAAAAAAAAAATACAGTTTTCTCATTACAGAGTAACTTTACAGGATGTCTTTGTTTTTCCCAGTGCACTTAGTCGCTGGATGGTTTTGTATTATGTTGCAAATTGAAACAAATTTCTGTTTTAATCTGCTTTCTGGAAGCTTTATATCATTTTTTATTTCATTGGAATGAATGGGGGTGCTGATTAATGGCCCGCTTTATTTGTTTACATATTCAGAGAGTGAAAGCACGAGGTGAAGTTGAATATCTTCAATAAAAAAAACAATACGCAGCAGCAAAGTCGCCTAACGCCTGCCTTATTTTTTAAATGTTTCCACCTCACTACGCTTTGCCTTTCTTTCGTCCGAGACTTTTGATCAGCAGAGCTCTGAGTGGTTGGATGCTGTTCTGCTTACTCAGGCGGAAGTTCCCCCCCTCGAGAGCGCGCTCTAATTGAATGGCGTCCCCGTGGAGCTGCTGCACCAGCGGAGCATGTTCCTGTTCTCAGCGCTGGCATTCACACTCGAACACTAGCGGCGCTTGGCTCATGACTCAGAGCGAGGCGTTAATCCATTAGTGCGCTCTGATCGGTGATGGGTGGAACAGTCCAATGTCAAGTCATGCTGCGTTTCATGTGCAATCTGACGCATTCAGAGATCGTCACAAAAGACTGGAGATGGAGGGAGAGGATCTTTTTAAAGCTGAGTGCTCAGACATGTTTTTATCTCACCTTTAAATACACCTGATAGATTCTTCTGATGTGACTTCTCATAGAAGTCGTGGACAATACCTGCTGGGGTTAGATTCAGTCCTCGCCTTCTCTTCTTCACTATAAATTTGTTGTAGCTACGGTAACCAGGCATGTTTTGCACAATACCTACCGCTGTGCTGCATCTTCTTTCCTAAATCCAAAATAGGTTCCACCAGTGTGGAGTGAGAAACTCCCGACTCTTCGCCTGCACTAAACTGGTGACAAATCAGAGAAGCTCCTCTCTCTCTTTTTTTCTCTTTCTATACTTGAAGGTTTCGGGCCCCAATTTGTCACCACATCCCTGATTTTCCTTAAGTGTTTTTTTGCTCCTGTATTTAGTGTAAATACCTGGTTGTGAGACCTCAGTTAACTGTGACACCTCATTAGCCTGATCTTTCCCCCACAGGTGCTCTTACAGTCGGTCTAGTCCGGCAGTGCCAGACCATCCACGGACGAGACAGGACCTGTATTCCTCCACGGCTGCCTCCTGAGTGGGTCACCACACTCTTCTTCATCATCATGGGCATCATCTCCCTCACGGTCACCTGTGGACTCCTGGTGGCGTCCCACTGGCGCCGAGAGGCTACCAAATATGCTCGCTGGATCGCCTTTACCGGCAGTAAGTGGAAAAAGATGCGCAGGGAATGAAACGGTTCCTCTACTCTGGGTCACCGAATGTGTCCTGAAGTAACCCTCAGTGAATCGTCTTTGCCATAATGTTATGAACGTCGCTTTAGGGTAGGAAATAATAATAAGGGGAGAATTAATTAATGTGGAAATCGGTCTTAGCCTAGTTGTGCGTTGCTAATTTAGCTGATAAGATAAAGGGTGACATAAATCATCCGAGGCTATACACAGGACCTATTGTGTTTGTGTGTCGTGAAAAACTGTGGGTGTATTCTGTGTGTGTGTGTGTTTGGTTGAATAAATTTGCAGAAATATGAGTGTTTTTTTTTTTTTTTTTTGCCTGCTGCATGACAAGGACTCATGCTCCCTGAAGCTGATTCGTTGGGTAATGCAGCTCCTTTGGTACCTGAGTGGGTGGCTTCTGTTCGAGGCAGTTCTGTAGCATTTTTTTCTCCCTCTTTACCTTGAACAACATTTTTTTTTCTTTCTCTTTTTTTTTTTTTAGTTGCATGATTTCTGCATAGATTAATTTCCGGCATCAACAACAGCTCAGCATCCATCTTGTGCACTGCAGCTGCTGTGTGGGAGTTTGATGTGGAATTAGACGGCCTAAAGCACCTTTTTTTTTTTTTTTTTTTAAAGGGAATAGGAGAGTGGCACGTCAAACCACATTGCTCTGTATAATTAGCTCTACGTTGAGCTGAGTGCATGTTTCCAAACACGATGCTGTTTGTATTTTTTTTTTTTTTCGACCTGTAGATTTGATGCTCTCAGTGTTCTGCAGTTCATTATTCGGTTTTGCAGCTCTTCTTAATCACTTAGACATTCCACAATGCATCACCTCCTTCCAGAGACCCAAAACCCCTCCACTAACTGTCTGCCCGATGAGCACAAATCTCTGTCACAAGCTACACTGGAAGGCATGGAGTCATTGTTTAACGAGCTCACCCAAAGGAAAGGGAGGCGGTTTCCATGGAAACAGTAGGAAATGTTCACCCTTGTCCCCCTGCTAAGCTTTTGTCGGCCAAATTAGAGAAGAGGTATATTATTAGAACAGATTTTGATTTATCTATTTACAATGGATTTAAAGCTCATGACAGTTATCGTTATAAATATGAAGGAGAGGCAGCACGGGAGGCTGACTTGACATGTAAAGCAAGAGAGTAAGTTTGTAAAACAAATAAATTTTTAAAAGTGAATGGTCAGTGATCACTGAAATAAGTTTTAAGACATCCATAAGTCGACACCTGAGTCATCCTGAGATCCTCAAGCATCTCAACGACCATTTAAGACGTTTTAAGAGTTGGAGAGGCTCCTGATGTGGCCGAATGTCTCTCTTCGCTCTGAAGGCGAACACCTCGCTGCTTCCAGAGGGTGAGAGGTTAAGTGAGGAGACGAACTGGGGGGGCTTTCAAAGAGTCGAGTAAACAAGGCGAGCTGAGTGAATAATCATGTTTGTAGAGGTCAGGAGGAGCAGTGAGGCGGCTGCCAATGTAAAGACAGAAGTGGACGCTCTGGATTAAAGTGGAGTTGGGGTGATTCATTCAGGGCCAACAGGTGATGCGTGTTCAGAGGAGGAGGGTAGGCTGAAGCAGCACCTGAATGGCAGCTTTGTATGACCTGTATAGACTAGTCCCTGTGTCACCATGCTGACACACACACACACGCCTCATCAGTGTTTCCTTAAAGGGGCTGTATCATGTTCTCCTATATTTTAAAAATGGATTTAAAGTAAAAATGTTGGATGTCCATCCTAAACATGCAAATGTCGTAGAAATCCCTGAATCTATCTGTAAACTGCTCAAAATGATCCGTTCTAAAAATAGCACAAGATCTTTGTGAGAGCTTCATAATGAGGTCATCACACAAGGATTCATGACACTTTGTAATGACAGGCCTTAAGCACAAGTGGCTACCCATAACTCTGCCACTGACAGGTTTCCAGAGGGCTGACCAACCAGCGGGAAGGAGGTTTGTGGAGCAGGGAGCCTTAACTCATTGGCTGCCAATGCGTGTCAAAGGGTGGGGGTGGTATCTGGTGCAAGTTGTCCGTCAATATCAGGCTTGTAGACTACCGAAGGTGGCAGCGGTGCTCTCTGGATGAGAGATCAGCAGAGACGTGAGAAGAAAATGCGAGATGACAGAGACGTGGTGAGAAGTCGCAAGTCGGAAAAGTTCAGGCAGCTCACGCTCGAATAGAGAATGTGTTGTGGTAATTCGGAGAGAAAAAGTGTCGCGATCGTGTGAAAACACGACAGAGATCATGGAGAGGATCAAAGGATGGAGCTTCGGAGAAGAGCGCTGTCTAAAAAAGCGTTTTCTCTGTTTTTTGTTTAAAAAAAAACTAGAAGAGAGATGAAAGAAGAGAGTCTAGTCTTTCTTTTTGTGGGTTAGTTTCAGAGTTTACATAGTCTTTAAAGATCAGTCAAAATGCCCTGAAAATGACTGGCAGCGAATGAATTAAAGAGACAGCAGCTAAAATGAAGATTTTCAGATAAAGGCTGGAATAAGGGTTTTCAGAACACCAGTAAAAAGAAAGAAAATTATTTTTTTTATGCTGTAGATCATGTGAAGCTACTTAGGAGGCACCACATGGACACTATAAGCCAAAAAAAATAGCACAACACCCCTTCTTTAAGGCAGCGGAACTCACGTGGAGGCAGACCACTCATGAGATATAGCAGCATCTACATTGATTACATCACAAATTTTTTAAAAAAGGGGGAAAAAGTCGCAGCTTGTGGATTGTAACAAAAATCTTTTCCTACTTTGGGTTTTCATTAACGCTCCTCTATACCTAAATACTTCAGCAAACCTCAAACTCACATCGACAGTCTGCTTTCTGTTGATCCTGATCCCTCTGAACAGTGTTCATTGCAGCAGAAGTTAAAATCCTAACCCCTGATTTTCTCATACTCCGTGAGCGCCGCGGTCCGTCAGCGCTGTGGTTTTTGGCGCGCGCCAATTCACACTGGATCTGTCTCTGGAGCGGAGCGCAGCTCAGCGTACTCCATAGCAGCTGGATACACGAGATCACAGGAGAACCACTTGTTCCTGTAGGAATCAAACCCATGGCAACTACTTTCATGATATTTAGTATGATAAACTCACCTGGTCCTCCCAGAACTTCATCAACTTCAGTCCGTCCCTTTTAGTTTCTGTTGGTGTCCTCATATAAAGGATGTGTTGTATTGTATATAATTTTAAGGTTTCCCGCCTCTAAGATCAACTTTTCCTCGTCCATGGCATCGAATTTCCTCTGGGTCTGACCTGCTGATGACTTCTGGTCCTGTGCCAGTGATGTAGTTTTGATATATGAGGATAATTTTATGATCGACAGTCTGAACATGGTGCTTTATTTTGAAATGACCGGAAATTGATTGTTTTTCGTGTCTGTTTTCCTGTTTGGAGACGGGCCGCAGCTTGGGCTGTGTGAATGCACTGATTGCCTTCAATGGCAGCGAAGTACAGCGTATGTGTGTATATGTGTGAGTTAAGAGTAACTTAATCCGGTCAATAATACCCCAGAATCAGTCACAGATATCTGTAACACTGACACGTCCTCCTCAGTTATCTCAGCATGTTCGTGTTTGATTTGAATCCTGAATTTCTGAAGCTGCATGAGGTTAATTTAAGCTCTTTGTGGGGTTAATGTTTAGAGGGGCTGTATAAAATACCCATGCCTCTTTCTCTCATGCACTGTCCTGCTGAACATGTCCAGACATGACCTAGAATGTCCGTCTGTGTGAACATAACTGTGCAAGATATTTGACAGAGTTTACTCTGCCAGCCCCCCTGGTACAAAGTCTGCCTAATGTCTGCGTGAGCAGCTGTGTTGTGATGACTGTATTGCACTCAGAGTGTAGAGTAGCTGCTGTGTGATCTCATATATCTTCTTGAGTATTTCCTCCACTCTTCTTTACATTTCTCATACTTATGGCCAGGAAAGTGATCATTTGAACACTTAAATAGCTGCAGTAGCCAATCGTCTGAACTCTTTGTAAATACAAAGGATTTTGCTGAAGTGTGCAGCAGTAACTCTGAACCATTCGCTTCTCCAGCGGCAGGTGAGCAGGGCAGCGTATGTCATCACTTTCGGCACTTAAGAGAAGCAGCGGACCATGAGCTGCACTTCAATTACCTCTCCAGTGAAGCTTGCAGGAATAATGCTGAGGAACCTGACTCCACTTCAGCTCACCTGCCACTGCATTCTTTTACAATCACACCTCTCTCAGAGATGAGAAGAGCAGCAATCGGACTAAATGACATCTGGGATTTAACGTCATAGCTCTCAATATTTGATGGTATTTGTCGATAGATTTAGTGATAAAACATGTTATTAACCTCAGAATATTTCTGCTGTTGTGAAAAATGTTGCACACTGGACTGATTGATGAAAGTATTGAGTTGGTTTTATACCATTTTGGCACCATTGAGACTCTGAAGTCTCATTAAACTTTTGGATTTGTGTGGTTCTTAAATTGTCACTTTAACCAAACAGATGTTCCTCTCTGCTCATTTTATCCTGTAACAGTTTCTTTCAGAGGGTTTTATCCACAGCACCCTCCCCTTTGTTAAATATTTAAGCCACAAAATGTCTTTTAATCCCATTATGCTACTACAGACTTCTCATGCTGCATAAAAATGACAAACTATTTAAAGAAACATCAGAGAGGTTTTTGAGACCAGGAAGAGGCGTCCCTCAGGCACCGAGCAGCTCTGAAAATATGCTGCTTCCAATGAAAAAGAGGAAGCTAAAAATGGTTTCACTTGCTGCCACCGAGGGGATTTAACACTGTTGAGGTGACTAAGATAATTAAACACAGTGTCAGGCCACTCTGTGCAGCTTTCTACTCCTCATCCAACAGACTACTAAAGATAATGGACCTCATTTTTCAAACGTGTGGACGACCAAAAAACGGGTGTTTGCTCAAATCCCACACCAGGTCTGAGTTTGTGTACGCAAACTCGCAGAGAATTATTGGATCATTTGAGTGCAGAGCATTTTCAGACAAACAGATGAGACACCAAGAAACTGAATATATCTAACATTTTACGCTTTTTTTTTTATCAATCTGTGTAAAATATATCGCTTATGACATCCTAACGCTAGCTGTCAGCTGTTTTTTTCATATTGAGGGCCAACCAGTCCAGGTCGAAAACATCTCTCAGTTTTCTTCAATCAGTTATTTTTAATCTATTCCACAGATTCTGCAGAGTCATGATTCATGCTCCATAATGCCCCCCCACCCCTTTGTTACACAAGCTGGAGCGCATGCTTTAGCTTTGAAACTCGTCCACAAAAGGGGAGCGGCTCCATCCAGAGACAGCTCACATTTGCTTCCCGCTCATTAGAATAAGACTCGGTAAAGACGTCACAACTGACCTCTGCAAACAGGACACAAGCTGTGCTCTACATCACAACAAGCTCACTGTTTGTTGGAGAGAAACTCACCCGCTGTGAAGTTTTTGCCATGGCCGTGAGAAATGGAAAAGGACAATCAGAAATGTGGTACAACTGATACTTTAAAATAGCACTTTTAGACCTTTGGGTAGATACTGCGTGTGGATTGTGTGATGTGTGATCTCACATTTGGAAGAAAAATGCATGAAACCCAAAAAAGAATAAATGTCAGGGACGCAGCTTTACTGACACTTTTGGATTTTCTCAATAATTGAGGAAAAATTCCCACACGCTGGCCAACTTCCACAAAAAAATTTAATGCAACGTTTTGTTCATAAACGAAATGTTGTATTCAATTTTTCCTTGAAGTTGTGCGGAAATTTTTCTTCGCTTACTTTAGACTTAAAGGTACAGATAATCTTTTTGACACATCATTATCACACATTTTTTAACTATTTAAAATATTGATTTCCTATAATTTTCTTTTACTAGACAAGACAAATAATTTTTCAGTTTGGTTATTATCTCAAACACTTTTTGTGCTTCCTGCTTTGGGGCAATGTGAGGAAAAGATAAGATATAAGATAATCCTTTATTCATCCCACAGCAGGGATATTTACAGAATTAGAGCAGCAAAGAAGAAAGAGTACAGTTCAAATAATACACTAAAGACTATTTAACCACAAGAAACATGAAAAGGAGAAAAAAACGTCTGAAATATAATAATTTAAAGTGACGTAAACATGAGTGAGGAAGTAAAGCTGCAGTTTGTGAACAAATATCATTGGTGGACAGTAAGAGTCAGCAATTTTTTAAAAAATAATCTTCAATTGGAGGGTTAAAAAAATGAAAATTAACTATTTTTTTGTGTGGCTGAAAATGAAATTCGGTTACTTGGTCACTTTTTGAATTTAAATGCACATTTATGATGTGACTCAAATCTTTGAGTAAATTTAGCTTTAAGAGGAAATCACCAAGATTGGATTGCAGGTTCTAGCAGTGCCAAGAATTGCTGATTTTTTTCTCTCCCCTGCTGCCTGCTCCGTGTCAAGATCCAATTCTCAAAAGTTCTTACTCTTATGGTTTGAACTCTCTCTCTTTCTCTAATCCCATCACGGTCTCCTCAGATGTCTGTCAAACATGAGTCTGGTTCTGTCCGAGGTTTCTGCCCGTTAAAGGGAAGTTTTTCCTCTCCATTGTAACTTGCTAAATATTGCAAAGGTCTGTACTCATGGTGGGTTAAGATGAGATCAGACTTCTTGTCTCGTCTTGATGTTGGGTCTCTGTTAGTAAAATTTCTTATCTTTTACAGGTGTAGACCTGTTAACGTTTTTGGAAAGCGTCTTGAGATGTTTGTTATGAATTGGTGCTATATAAATAAAGATTGATTGATTGAATGATTGATTGATTGAACTACAATCTATTCAGTTTGCTCTTGTTTTGTGTCTGTTTGTGGAAATCAGCTGTCAGCATCTCCTCTTTCCTGCACAGAGCTGCGCTGTGTCCTTTTGTCTCATTTGTTGTCTCAGTTTATTGACGACTTTTATCGATGTCTTTTTCCCCTCTTGTGTAACCTCTAGTGGCAGTAGTAGAAAGTACAACAACATTAGCAAACATGGCCTCCCAAACACGCCAGACGTTTCTCTCTTAAATGCAGGAAGTTCTGTCTCAGCTCCACTTCCTTGCAGCAAGGAAACAGAGCTGCGTAAGTCTGATTACTGCGAGGCTCCTTTAAGCATGTGGGAAATTTTAAACCGTGTTTATCGGCCTGCGGTGTTAGAAAGAGATTATTTACGGTTCATGGAGAAATGTTTATCAACGCTAAAGCTGCGTGTGAGTAGTTCTGAGGTTTTGTTAATGTGAAGCAGAGTATTGACAAACTCCGGCACAAAAAGCTGAACTTATATCATGAATCTGAGGGATGCTTTTAATATGAATAATCAGGTCAAGAATGTTTTCAGTCACATCTGTAAACAAAGCACTCCTGAGTGCACAAGACCTTCTGAAAAACATGTTAAGCATCTGTTTCTGGGTTTTAATAAAAAGCGGCTGTCTACATTCATTTTTCATTTTAGCTCCAATCTTATTTCTTTAAGTAGTAATAAAAACGTTATCTCGTTCTTCTCTTAATTCTGCCGTCAGCTGCTGCATGGATGATAAGCTAAATGTGGAAAAAGTTTCACACTATCCTCAAAGATTGTGCAGCTCCTCGTTTGTCTCCTCTGAAGATGTAAAAATGAGCGATGAGCCTGTCACTCCTGCCGTCTGAGGAGCAGAGTAATAATCTTCCAGACTCTGGTTCAGCTCTGAGGTTTTCAGTTTGGACTCTGATGTTTGCATTTCTCAAAGTAATGTATGAGTTCCAGCGTGTAATCTTTCTTTATGTGGAGACCTTGAAATGACAGGAATGCTCCTAAATGTGCAGGAATCGTAACGTGTTTTTTCCCCCTCTTTTTTCTCGCAGTGATCCTGTTCTGCATGGCGGCGCTCATCTTCCCCATAGGCTTCTATATCAACGAGGTGGGGGGCCAGCCGTACAAGCTGCCCAACAACACGGTGGTGGGCTCGTCGTATGTGCTGTTCGTCCTCTCCATCTTCTTCACCATAGTGGGACTTCTGTTTGCAGGCAAAGTTTGCCTCCCAGGCTGAGGACACACCCGTGCTCGCCTCTGGACGCACGCAGGAGGCTCTGAAAGTTTTATAGGATTTACAAAAACACACACTGACTGAACATCAAAGACAACAAACTCTGTCCAGAAGCTCAAACAGGGATGTCTTGGATTATGTGTGAAGGCACCGCAGCACCTCGAGGACCTAATGACAATTGATGAAAAAGAATAAATGAAAACTAAAAGGAGAGTCGTGGGAACAGAGAGGGGTGGAGGAGGGGTCAGCCGAGGTCGCTGCAGCACCCTGCCTCTGTTGATTTAAAACACGGCGTCTCTTTGTTGTTGATCTGTTGGAAAAGGGTGCTTCATGTGCCGCTGTCATGGCAACTGCAACTACAACGCTGGCACACATTTCTTGAGGACCACTACAGCCACTCCTCAACTCGATCCCCCGCCCGCCCGCCCGCCCTCAGCACACATCCTGCGCCGTCAGAACCGCTCCTGTTGCTATTTTTGGCTCCTCTTGGCTATTTCAGTTGTGTGTTTTTCTGTTGTTGTACACAATGTGTTCTTTTCCCCTTTGTTTTTCTTTTTCTCCCACCTTTCCACTGAAGTAGCGTGAGCATAATGAAGGTTCACTGATCTAGATCCTTAAAGAGGGGGTTGACACATGGGAGGGAGTTTCTGCCAGTTTGGCTCCAGAGCAGGGTTTGTCCTCGCTCGTCACTTCGCAGAGGTGTGGGGTCTGTGGAGAGCAGCTGTGGGAACCATCTGTGCTGCTTTGGACCAGAGGAAGGTGCAGCAGGTGTGTTGCGTCCTCATCTCCAACCAGCTGCAGCTGGAAAACAGGTAGTGGTGAGCGAGGGGAGGGGGCTCCCTGTGCAGCTCCACAGGAGGTACCATAAAGGAGAATGCCACTCAATGTAAGACCTTGCATCATGTTATTTCTTCTAAACATTAGTAGGTGTAGACAGCTACTTTGCTAAGCTAAAGCCATAACACGGACGCACATCTCTGCCAATAACTAGAAGACTGTGAATTCAGAAAAAAAGAATCTAAACACCTCTTGTATTCGTAGTGACTCAGCAGGCAGAGCAGCCTTTTATGGTATTCTTCAGAGGAAGACATCACTGTGGTGTTACATTTCACTTAATATCTCTAGACAGTATTAAATTTTATACGTAGAAGCTGATGTTTCATGAGGTGTAAAAATAACGGCAAATATTGGTGGTATTCTCCTTTAATGTTAGACGGGAGAGAAATGAGCCAGGAGCAACTTTTGTTTCGTTTCGTTTTGTAGAAACCGTGAAGGCATCAGGACTGCAGGTCGGGTCCATGCATGGGGCTGAGCCTCAGTGTGCTGCCTGTGAGGCCCGTGATTGTCACACACACACACACACACACACACACACACACACACACACAAAGGCACAGACATTTGTCCTCTGTGGTCCTTGAATTCTTCTCTTTCATCTCTTTCCAAGCTGATACCTTCAAATCTCCTTATCTGAGATGAAACACCTCAACACCACCTTTTTTTTCTTGCAGTTATTTTCAGCATGATCAGGCCGTTAGTTTCAGAACTACAGCTCCCATCAATCTGGAGGATGTAAACACAAAGTGTGCCGATTGGTTGTGTTAGCTGCACGCGCTGTGTCGAAGAAGTGATCAAACCTTCCAGGTTTAAAGTTAAAGCTAACGGAGTAGTGCCTTACGCCTGTAGTCTGTGTCACAGCCAGCAGGGGGAGACTCCACTGGCTAAACTGGTTTGGTGGAACACTTTACCCTCCCGTGATCACCTCATCCGACGATAACACGCACACAACAGAGCAAAGTATGTTTTAAGGTGAGTCTGCTTTGTTTGCAGAGCAGTGACTGTAAAAATCACAATCAGGAAAGAAGTGCAGGAGAACTTATCAAACCTCTCATTTAGCCGTGGAAACTTCTGACTCAGCGTATTAAAACAATGGTCCAGAATAATGGATGGAGGATGTCCTGGTGGCTCCAGAGAGTCGATGAAAACCTCTCATCCTCTCTTTAGTCCATAATGGCTCTTATCGGACAAATTTGAACTGTTAAAAGTGAGCAGTAATAGCTTCTCTATATACTTTTCTCGACGTGCTCAAATCTTTTTCATGCAATTAATTAGCATACATTTAAAAACTCCATCCGCTTCAACTGAAAGAAAACTGCTTGATTTCCAGTCATAATTTATCTGAGAGGGGCTAGTGTCTGTGTGTGTGTGTGTGTGTGTGTGTGTGTGTGTGTGTGTGTGTTTTGAACCAATCACGGGGCTCAGTCGTCAAGTCTTACACTTTTTTTGTATTTCTGTTTCCCGCTCGGCTTTTCTGACTCTCGGCCCGATGATGTAAACTGCTAACTGTTCACTCTGCAGTGCTCTGTCTTGGTTGGTTGAGTATTGTGCCATGACCTGTTTTTGTTTAATAATGTACAGACACAAAAGGCAGGATTTCTGTATTAGAAAGCACTGTGCATTCAACAGTATAGGTAACAGACATAGAAGCACCACAAATGTATAAAAAAGAGAACTTCTTACCTCATTGTTTTTGTTTCTGCTATTATTTTCTAATGGTGGCAATGTGTGCCCTCTAATTTGTCTCTTGCCTTGATCGGATGTCTTCACATAAAGCCTATGATCATAGGGAATTATTTATCACTGAATAAAAGCAGAAAAAGTGGGTGTGTGTGACTCTGACACAGTCTGTATGGTTTATTCTTCTTATTTCTAAGGATTTGACGCACGTTCCGTCCACATGCGAGATGAAACTTCATGAAAGAACAGATCCTTTCATATTCTCAACATTCATTTCATTCAATGTGAAAAACAAAGGTTTAAGTGTAGTCAGGAGGGTACATTAGTGAAAGATCTATTTCTGCTCTGAGTACGTCTGTTCAATGTTCAGAGTAAACCGCTCTTACCCTGCAGTATTGATTCAACACCAAGGCTGAAGTTCTCTATATCTGAAGAATATGGTCGACTTTTTCCTCCTGTTGCTGACCTCAAGTTCTATATTTAGGAAACTATTTATGGAGCTCATTTTGTCAACTTAAAAGTTTACCTTCAGAAAGTTGAACACTCTTCATCCCTTTGATGAAAAGAAGGAACCATTCAAGCTGACAGATCAAACAATCTTAAAATAACATCAGTTTGAATAATGCTTTATGCGAACTTCTATCGTTGCTTTAATGAAACTTTCAGATTTAGTTTTCAAAAATAATTCAAAAATAGGGAAGTGTTGACCAGAACAAAGTAGAGTCAGTATGTTTACATGTTGTCCATTTGTCTACTTAAATGTGTTCTGATCCTGTGGGTAAAAAAGCATCTCACAGGTGTGAAAATGTTTAGAAGTTCTATGTTTGGTATTGGTGTCAAGTTGCGACCTCCACTAATGGAGCTTACGCAGACGTCTACAATCCTGCAGTTCCTTAAGTATTCACTTGAGGCTGGTTCCAGACATCAACAAGCCTCCATCAGACTCTAATTTAAAAATTTTAACTGAAGTAAGCATCTTTACAGCCTGGTACAACAAAAAAAAAACGTGACAAAAAAATCTCTATGGCCCCGTTTACACGACAGCATTTCACTTAAAAATGCAAAAAAAACGCAGTGGAAAAAAAATCTGTTTACACAGAAATGCTAAGGGGAAAATTAAAAGTTCCCACAATGGAAGTATAATATGCAAAGCGGAGCGTGATGTCTGCGTTTCCACTGAAAACTCTGGCTTGCTGGCTATAGCATTTTAAAAAAAAAATTCCAATCTGCAGGCCGTCTTTAAAAGTTTCTGTTTTAGGTCAGCTGAAACGCCATTTCTGTGTAAACGAGGCCAGAACGCAACAATACCTTTGTGTTTCTTCCTAAAATCACTGTGCTGTAAAACTGACATACAGCAGATCCAATGTTTTATTCTTTGTGGTTGGACAATCAACAAACAGTCAGGTGGGAGGAGAGGGTAACATGACTGAAGTCTCCTGATATTGTTATGATTACTTCAGGATGTCCAGTTTGTACCCTGTGCTTTAAGATGAGAAAAGTATTATTATTTAGACAAGACGAGGGCCATTTCAATGAGCACAGACAGATTGTAAACAGATTTTTATTTGCTTTTTTAGGTTTACAACAGCAAACTGAGCTTTTACCTGACTTGCTCAGCTATACTAAACTGAACCACAGAAAATACAAGAAATGGGAAAAGATGGCGGATTTTTCTCTGATCAAAGGTTATGAAAACCTGCCAAGCAGCAGCCAACCTCGAAAGATCATCAATGAGCTCGTTGCTTCTTCATAATTTATCAGACCAAGTGCAGCCGTGTAAGAAGCAAAGCACTTTGTGCTCTCTGTGCTGGACTGTGTCGGGACTCTGATCTGTTTCTCAAAGACATCACAGAGAAGACAACACAAGGTGAATTCCTGGTCTTTGGTCTTTGTTTTAAGTTAAGCTAATGGCCTTATGCCTGTAGCTTTAAACTGTATTGCTGGTACGAACATGAGGCTTTGATCAGAGGAGGAAACAGTTCAAAATCCCTTCTTGGCTGTTTTCTGCAGTTTCATCGGAGAGGTTCAATCAAGGACCGCTGACAGACAGCTTTAACACCCACTGCTCCCTCACTAAAACGTCCAAACAGGTAGAAGAAAGCGCTGCTGAAATCCTACAATTAGACTGATTTCTCACTCTTTAATCAAACAGGAAATGAGATGTGAAGGAGGCTGTTAAGTCGTCAGCACAAGCTTCCAAAAAACAAAAAAAACAACCCCTTTTTATATTCATGTTTGTCCCACATTTAGCCGGACGTGTCACTTTAATTTATTTGTCATTTTCTTGCTGTCGGTGTGCAGCAGAAGATTGGACAGCTCTGCTTCTCCTGGGACTGCACCTCTATTAACCTCTCAGTGACCTGCAGCGAGGAGTTAAACATGAGCTGTTTGTGCGAAGGGTTTTCAGAGCCACGTCCAAACAGGGCTCTGCTGAAACTTGAACCCAACACAGGAATCACGTGAGTGCTCGTCTAATTTGACTCCTGAACAAATCATAAAGAGAAACTTCTTAAAAAAACAAAAAAACAAAAACATACAACCCACAGTAGTTTTTTTTTTTTTTTACTCAAATAGCTGCTAAAATGTAGAATGCTAAATATCACTGATCAAGCACATACATTAAATCAGGGATAATGTATCATGAGCAGGTGATCATGCAAATTAGAATCTTGACAAGGTGAGCAATCTTGGATGGATTTGAATTAAACTGTATTGTGCTGATTGTGTGATGTCACGTCTTAGCTCTGGAGACACCTGCCCTCATAGGTCAGAAATAAAAAGTGTGCTCCAGCATGTGTGTGTGTGTGAGGACATGCGACTGAATTGAGTCACCCCAGGAGGAGACTCACAGATGAAGGTGCTGGACTCCATTCACTCAGAGCCTCCTGATCAGCAGCAGATGCTTAATGCTGACTTATTGGAGGAAAGATCAACAGTGACAGATCCCCGAGTGGCTCTCACAGTCCAGATGGAGGTGAGACCTTTTTCTCAGACCAGAAGTCCTCTCTTAAAACCAGACAGCCAGTTTGCTGAAGCAGTTATTTGTGCTCTGCTGTGTCATGAGAAACATCCACAGTTTTCCATTAATAAGATGAAAAAAAAAACCCCGACCAATTGTGAGCCAGATTTGTGCAGCAGTAAAATAGATCGTAATAAACCGGATGAAGAAGAAGCTGGAAATAAGGTTTAATTGAGATAAAGATCAGGTTTATGAGGATTGTAACTCCTCTGAAGTATCTGCTGGCTTTAAGAGATTATTTTTTTTCTCATGTGTCTTCTAATTTTTCCTCCCCCAGCTCAATATGTTCAATGAGACATCACGAGGCAATGATCCTTTTCTAATTTCCTGAAAACGTCTGTCACTGAGCAAGAGTGTGCCGTCTGCTGACCTGGTGTTTCTGAGCAGATTTCAGCTGTATCTGTATTTTTCTTCCAGAGTCTCTGTGGAGTGAGAGTTTGGGTGATATTCTTTCACACATGCAGATAAAATAAAGTGGATTCAGCTGATTCAAAAGCAGCGTCACATTTCCTAGGAGGAATGTGGTGATGCTGCTCTGGAGCTGTTTGTTTTGTGCACCATTTGGGATTTTACGAGATATCTTTTCTTTTGTTATCCAAATAAGTCCTCTAGCAGAGAATGGTCTGTTTTGAATCTGTTCCTGCCTCTCTCAACCAGAATTAAAGACAGATTGTAGTGTCTTCAAATCAATATCTTTAGGATTTGTGTACAGAATTCATGATATAATCTGTGTGGGTGAAACAAGCAGTGAAAGGTTTGAATGTATTCCTGTGCCATAATCTTTGTTTTCAGATGCATGGTGCTCTTTTTCCTCTGTAAGTATCGTGTTCATGTGTTGCAGAGAGGCGTCGCTCTGCACAGTGAGATAGATGAGTTTGTCAGCATGCTGCCAGGCTCACATAGATGGAAATATGGCCACCATCTGTTCACAAGAGGCTGATCCAGCTCTCTGTAGTCCACTGATCCATCTATCCATCTATCCATCTATCTATCTATCTATCTATCTATCTATCTATCTATCTATCTATCTATCTATCTATAATATTTCTTATATGTTTCATCTTGAGGAACTTCAATGTTGCACCACAAACTGTTCAGAAAATAGGGGAGAATGGGGTTAGTTGTCGCATGGGTTGGTTGCCACACTCATTAGATTTCACCACCAGAGGGTGCTAGCTCTCAAATTGTGGAATGGTAATTTACAGTATTAAGCGTCAGTGACGCTTATTAGCGTCTTCTCTGGAGTAAGACAGTTGAACTTGAGGTGAGAGGACTTTTTGTGTTTTTCATGTCGAATTGTAAATAATCAGCTGGGTTTCTAAAAACAAAAAAAAAAAAAAAAAGAAAGGAAAGAAAGAAACTGTTACCCTTAAAAAGTGTGAAAGGAAAGCTATAGTTTGAATTGTTATTAGCTAGCTAACTAGTTGTTACAAGTTTGTTAGCCTTATGCTAGCAAGAAATTCCAGTTGGGGTTGGTTGTCATATATATATATATGTGTGTGTGTGTGTTATATACAGTAGGCTGACTTAAAGATGTGCTTTTTTTAAACATTTTTTTCCCATTAAAGTAAATTTATGACAAACACCCCCACAGTGTGTGACAACCATCCCTGTGATGGGGTTGGTTGTCACAATGTGTCAGAGTGTATTTGATAGTTAATTACCTCTTTGTTACAATGAGTCTGAAAACAAGAGGGGTGCACATTTCAAGTCAACACCTCAAGATTCAATTTAATATAGGAACAACTATTAAAAGATGTTTTGATGATGAGTAATTCACACAAGAGTAAAAATTGTGACTACGAACCCCGTTCTCCCCTACCTCTCTGCATGCACACATCAGCTCTGATTTAATCTGTAAACAAAAAGAAACTTTCTCCCTCAGTGCGTGAATGTGAAACAGCTGTCTCCTTTTAAATCCTGCATCCGAGTCTTTGCACACAGAGAAAGTCCAACACTGGATTAAATTAAGCAAAAGCACACGGTGTGTTGGGCTCCTCTCTGAAAACACGCTGAAATGTGTGAGTTATTCAGAGCTTTAGTTTCTTACCTGGATGCTGCTGTTTGTCTTGATGCTCTTTTTAAACTTAATTGGGAACACCTGTTCAACTGCTCGTTAACCAGTTAATAGCTAATCAGCCAATCACATGGCAGCAATTTATGCATAAAGGCATGTAGACATGGTCGAACTGAGGATCCGATTGGTGATTTAAGATTTTTCTATTTTTCTACTTGTAATAGTGAGAGAAACACAGCTGTCAGTGATGCTGTTAGTGATGCCGTTCATGCTGCTTTGCTTCTGTAATGCGATTATTAACAGCTGTGTGTTCCTGCAAAGACAGCTCAAGATGTCTGCTGTGATAAAGGTCTGAGTAAGCAGCACACACACTCTCTGTACACACACTGTGACGTGAGACACACAAGCACACACTCATGCAGCTCTGAGGCCATCCAACTTTAGCCTCCTTCAGTATCGATTGGTCAGTGGGTGGGAGATAGAGGCTCAGCAGAGGATGCTGGGATGTTTCCTCTCAGACGGATGTCTGACTGCAGCTCGTCAAGCGCTCGTCACGCAGAAGTCCTGATGCTGAGGAGGGAAAAAAAAAACACAGAGACAAGACAGGAGAGGAGAGAGGACTGTTTCTAGAGGCAGGGATGCGTCACTGAAAATAAACAACATTTCCAGGAGGAGGAGGAATACATGCAGCCTCATCTCATCCAATCAGAGCAGAGACATCAATGGAGTGTCAGTTATCTTCTTGTGATGTTGTATTGATTTGGAATATGAGACATCCAGATAAGCACAATTTTTAATGAAGAAATTAATGAAGACTTCTCATCATGACTAACAACAGTGGCTAAACCCACCACTGGCCACTACACTCATTGTTTTTGTGTTATATGTTACTCCTAAAACTACTGCCTTACGTTTAAGAAAGATGTCATTCTTTAGTTTAATTAACTGTTTTTTTTTATTTATTTATTTGGCAAATTTGAAGCCTAAGATCTGTGAGAATGTTTAATTTTATACGCGGTTAATTCCACACAAGAGTCCAATTCTCAAAATCATTGAGACTAAACTATACTCATACAAACAAAAGTGAGTAACTCCCATTGTTACTTAAGAAGAGACAGAAAATGGTTATCAAACAGACTGAAATTAAAACAGATGCCTCTCAATGACCTGAAATAACAAACAAGACCATCAAACATTTGAGTTTGATGCAAAACCTAAAGAAATAAAAAAAAAAAAACTGTTTTGTCCACAGGGGGCGCCAAAGTCACTTAAAAAAAAACATCTCACAGGAGCTTTACATTTTATATTAATAATGTTTTCTGTTCAGCATTTAAAGTCTGTAGGAATCATGTCAAAGGTCAACAGTTAAGAAGTCAAGAAATGTCGGACTGTCCACAGACTTTCCTTAATTTGAGCCGCCAGTGTTAAATACATGTTTTGCTCTCTCCATCCTTCACACACACTGAATCAGCCAGTTGGATTTGGAGTTTTTAGGTTTTATTTCATTGCCAGAAAAACAGACTGCAATGATTCATAATCAACAACTCATGATGTTACATCATATTTGGAGTGATGAGAGCTTCAACAGAGCCAAAAGAAAAAAACAAAAACAAAACAAAAAACATTCAGTATGATTCTGGACGTGAGTCACATCATTTCATTAAGATAACTTTACATAACATGAACATGCATCCTCTGAAACAGACTGATTCAAACCCTGCTCTCCCTTTAAAGGACAGATGTTTGTCTGTCACTTTGGCTCAGCAATACATCTCAGCTGTTTGCTGATCATCACCAGGATCATTAGTCAGAAAGTAATGTTATAGAACGGCCCATTTGGCCATAGACTGACAAAATTTAATCAATTGCACCATGAGAGTGAGACAGGTGCAGAGAATCATACGTTGGGGGAACCTTCTGGAAAACCCCTGTCTAACAAACTGAAATTGCATATTTAGCACAAAAAGTTATGACCAAAGTTTTCTGTTCTCTTCGCGTATTTCGTCTTAAAGTGGAGCTTTTAGCAGAGTTTCAGGAGCAGGACCACACCTCAGCCTCACCCCCTTAAACCCTCCTAATCCACTTGTCCTGATTGTTCTTGCTTCGTACGCCCCATCCTTCCCTCCCTTTCTCTCTTGGTGTCTCACTTCTTTTTTCTCCATAGGGTCCTAAAATGAGGGGGTCCATCGTGCCCGGGAGCTACGGCGAATTCCTTCTCAAAGCTTCCCCACAACCTCATACAACCAGCAAAATTCTTAATCACTTTATGTTAATAAAATTGGCTCATGCATACCACTATTTGAATTTTTTCCCCCATCATTTGTACAAACAGTTTGTTTTCATTGCTAATGGTTGGATGTTCATACCAGCCCTTCTCTCATAGACCTTACAGGTATCTTAAGTCTGATTACTTCATTGTTTTTCAGCTCATAAAGAGGCACAATAATCAATTTCAAGCAGTTTTCTCACCAACTAAAAACAGAAAATGATGCGAAACCAGTCCGCGCAGAAGTGTCTTCAGCTCCTTGAGGCTGGCTGCAAATGCCAAGGGATCCCCATGAGGTCCCCTGTTAAAATGCCAATTTTTACAGCTGAGATAAACATGTTTACAGCTTTGTCTCTATGTAGCTTATTTGTCTATCATACACAGAGGGGGAGATTTTTAAAATAATGTATCCGATTTAAGGTTTCGGTGAAAGTTGATGGACTGATTGATGAACTCAGCATTACCGTGACGATGACCACCATCAGGTCTTCAAAGTGTCTGCAAAGAGTACATCCATGTATTTAGGATTTGACCAAACGTGCATTTTCAGCACTTCAACACCTCCTCCTTTTTTTAGACAGTTAACCTTTGACCCCTGTGAGCTGAACCAGACACATCTGCACGTCATACCTCCGTCAGTCCTCATGCCCTGGATGTTACTGCCCACACATATCCCTTCAAGTGATAAAAGCACAAAAATTCATCAACACCAGCCTCCCGAGAACTCCTGAGTCCCTTCCCACTGAGCTCCCGTGGTCGTCCATGTGTTTGGTTTGTTGTTGTAACAGTAGGAGCTGAAGGGGAGAAGCTGCAGGCGTCGCAGTCTCACGGCCCACAGACCGAGCCCTCTGACCGGTGTTTATTTCTGCCGGGGCCTGATCGTTTATTTTCACGGGAGTATTAGTGTCTATTTCGATATGCCTCTTGTGTTTTTTTAGATGAGTCATTGGGGAGTGTGTGGGTACATGTGAGAACAGTCTGTGCCTGCGCGAGGATAAAGAGATGCACGCACAATGAAGGGGACTGAGTGTGTGTTTGTGCGTGTATTTGCCAGAAAACACACACACTCATATGATAATAAAGTCTGCTGCATCCTGTTGAACAGAGGAGCTTTTCTTTATCTGTTGACAACAATGTTACAGAGAAACAAGAATAGATATGCAATGACAGGTCTCTTGTGTAATTCATTTCAAACTGTTCAGCTTTACATAATGTTTACAAAAATTATATCACTGCGACAAATTTAGCCCAGTGTTCAGCGTCTTTTAAAAAATAATGTTTTGTTTTTCCACATGGTCGCAAGATTTATCTTGTTGGAGAGTGGTTAGGGAGAGTGGAGACGAAGAAGAGGAGTCGTCCTTTTCAGACCCTAAGGAAAGGTTTTGCAAAATGCTAACAATTTTTTTTTCTCTAAATACTCAAGAATACTTTAAAAAATAGAAACGGACAGTAGATTAATCTTTTGCTGCTCTCAGGTTGTGTCAAAATGTCTGAAGACATCACAAACCTCTGTGGGTAAACCCAAAAAGGTGTGCCACAAAGCTCTGAACTAGGACTCTTTTATTTTTCTTTTTAACTTGTGCACGTTTGTGGTCAAAATGCTTCAAATGCTAACTCATTTTCACGCCATTAATGCTTTTCCACATTCATTTGAATACTTTAGTTATGTGGCAGCTACCTGCGGGGACGCCTGTGTTTTATGGAGGGAGTTTAGACTGACAGTCTTTGTCGAGGACGGCTGGAGGACGACGCAGTCATTATGATAATAAAAGCACTGACGTTAATTCTTTTTCTGCCCTCTCCTTGTCTTTTTGTCCTGCTGTCGTAAAACACGTCCGCATGCATCTTTTCTGTCTTCCGCCCATTTTTAATCCTGTTGTTTTTCAGATAAAAGCAGAGTAAACACAGGAATCTTATCCTCCTTCTGTCTTGGGCCATCAGGACAGCTGCTGGGCTGATTGAGCTCTGGTGGAGCGGTGGATTGAGAGGTAACTGCCAAATATTGATTTCCTGCAAGCCTCTGACCTTTCCAAGTGCAGGCATTGAGTGAAAGCCGCTCATCAGATTTGGATAGCAGTATTTTCCTGCCTCTTGCCTGGTTTTTCATAATATTGCGGCTGATTATGAGAGGAGAGTTTCCTGACATAATATTCAGCTGCATGCCAGAAGGAAGCTGAAATAATAAACTGAAGGTAAAAGTAGAAAATCTGTGCTGTTTTTGGAGTCAAAGTAACATTAGCTCATACATTTTTGTTGTTGAGCCACTGAGAGCTGGAGACTTGATTCAGTCTGAACCTGTTCCATGATAAAAGAGTCCGTCGCTGGAGCTCTCTCTTTTATCTGTCCTTGAAGCAGAATCATGGCCATCGTCTCTGTCCCCGGCTCCCAGTTCTGTCCTCTAAGGAATTATGGGCTTGTCTGTCACTTTTTCAGTCTCAGCCACTTTATCCTCTGTCTCTTCAAGCGAGACTTGAAGCAAACAAGCCTCAGACTCTGGCCAAATCAGCTGAAAGCTTCCAAAAATCAATTAACACTCATTGATATTTTTAACCTTTTAGTCAAACTGGCTGAGATTAGAGAGAAAAGAGACTGTGTCATCTTCTCAGCCAATAAAAAATACCTGCATCAGGTTTTTTTTAGCTTATTTCTGAAACTATGATAACAGAAAAGAACACCAAAAAATTGCACATTTGAGTTGAATTGTGGGAAATGTAGTATCTGGTATTTTTAAAGCAAGACTCACTTTATCAGAGGAAATCAGTGCATCATATGTAGATATTATTTCCTCTTTAGTTTCCTCTGTTTTGAGGCATTTCCCCTCTGCCTGTTGACCCTGTGGTGAAGCTGGTGTCCTCTTGGCAAGACTCTGACTCAAACAAAACAGTTTTCCTCACCTTTCTTTTTAAAACAAAGTCAAATTTGTGCTTTTCCAGCCTCATCCTTTGCCTGAGTGTGTGAATATAACGGCGTACCTTCTGTAAGATAAACTGGTTTAGTACTGAGTGTGCTTTCAGACTGTAGGAAATGTGTTATGGTCTTGGCTTTCTGCCCACGGTCAAGTGTTTGGCTGGTGGCTGATTCTAATTTCTTCCCTGCGTTTTAAGTCGACTGAAGGTCATCGAGGACCGCTTCCTCTTCTGTCCATCCCCTCTCCTCTGCTGTCTCATTCCTGCAGTGCAGACGCCTCTTTTTGCTGCACTTTTAATTCATTAAATGTGTAGGTCACGTATAAGAACAGGGTACCAAAGTTTTTTTTGTTTATATACTTTAATTAACTTCACATCACTGAATCAATGCTTCTACATCAATTCAGCACAGTCCCTGCTCTTCACTTTCCCCTGTGGGAGAACAACAGTTACTAAAATGTTTCATAAATAAAGTGAACCCGCTGCCTTGCTCCTCTGCTCCTCACACTGTGCAGCTTTCTTTCTCTCAGTGTCCCACTTTACTGCACACATGATTTAGTGAAGATTCTACAGAAGGTCAGTCTAATTGATTCTGCCTAAAATCCTCAGTCAGGCGTTTTTTTTTTTTTTTTTTTTTCACAGGAGTGTGACCTCGTAGCTGCTGCTCCCTAAAATTAGCATGAAATGAGATGAATAATCCTCTTCAATAACTCAGTAAAAAAAAAAAAAGGAAAAAAAAAAAAACTGTGAATCTTATTTCTGATAAAATGAGCTAAAAGCAGACTTTTTAGGCAGTGGCTCTAATTTATTCAACTACTTTGAACAAGTTTAGTTTTTCTAGTCACTTTTCTAGTGACTGTTCATGTTAAAGACTACGAAGACCTGCTTTTCCACAGCTCCTCTTCACAGACTCAATGTGTCCCAGTCTACCTTTTCTGGACTCTTGCTTCCAGCATAAATAAATAAATAAATAAATAAATAAATAAATGATGAAAAAATAAAATAAATAAAATATAAAATAAAACAAAAAATACTAAATAAATAAATAAATAAATAAATAAATACATACATACATACATACATACATAAATAAATAAATAAATAAATAAATAAATAAATAAATAAATAAATAAATAAATAAATAAATATTTCCAACAATTTCATGGACTCTTGTTATGCTGACGATTCTCAACTACCAAAAGTCTAAATGTACTGTCCTTTCTTCATAACTGCTTTTCTGCTTTTCTGCAGATTTTATCATCTCATACTGTTGACTTCTCATGAGCCCAAACTGCTCACCAGCAGCTGAAATGAATAGCCAACTGAAATTTTTTTTTTTACATTTTAAATGAAAAATGTGCGCTCATTTTTGATTTCATTTGCCTTGTTTTCTTTTGATAAACTCCTGCTCTCACTATTTTGCCAAATATTTCTTTAAATGGTTCAGAAATATAAACATGACACATCTGCTCCTCTTTCTCCAGGGCAACAAATTTGTGTCAGACTGACTCAAATCATGTTGACAGTCTGACGGCATTACCACCCTTGACCTTTCACGTAATCTGCAGTGTTTTAAAGCTCGTCTTGTGCTCAAATGCTGTCGTCTGGCTCCCCCTGGTGCTTATTCCTGACCTCTTTGAGACAAACCCACCCTCACTGAAACACTCAGCAGTCACAGTTTACCTTTCATGCCCCTCTCTTTGTTTTTCAGATTCTAGCTGTAACTCAGGTCGCCCTCCACGCTGCTCTGAGGCTTCAGGGAGTTTCTGTCTAATCACAGCGTCTTGCCCATCCTATTTCCAGCTTTCACACACAGTCAAGTTCACCGCTGGGGAGAGCTTGGCAAGGTTGATGACAAGGGAGGTCTGCAGTTTCCAAAGCACTCCTTCGCCTCAGTGCTGCAGCAGGTCAGACAAGGTGACGGCTCCCTGCTGACTGTGATTCATGGATGTGCTCGGCAGCGTTTAATGAGAGAGTAACTCAAGCTTTTTATCACAGCAAGGGCTGAAATAACAAATGAGCAGCGGAGGAGAGACAGAGGTGTGTGTAAGGAAGGGTTGTGGAACGATGTGTGTGTTTCACTGTTCTTTTAACAACCAGGGATGAATCTGCTTCTCTTTTCTTTTCACTTTTAAAGCAGATCAGTGATCTAACTTAAGAGACAAAACAAATAGTTCAGGACAAGCTCGGTACAAATTCACACACAGTTCATGTTGTATTCATGCTGTTATCTTGAGGCCCTGCTCTTCTTCCTCTGAGGAGGTGAATTTGGGGCAGTTGTATTTCATGTGGTGTAATTAAAGATGACTTTAACCTGACACTGGTTAGCTTTGTCTTTCTGGGTTTGCTTGGAGCTACTGTTTGCAGACAGTAGAAACTGAGGGGGCTGCTCCACCTTTATCACTCACACCCAGCAGCTCCCTTCTTCTTTATAAGACACCTCAGAGGGATTAAGTTTATCCCTGCTGTCTCTCAACATCAAGAATGTGGCCCTCAGAGAATGTGACTCATTACTGGCATACACAAATCTCCCAGATCAGAGCTTCAAGTTTTATATGCTGATATCTTTGGCTCCATGACTGTGATTTCTGCTGCTGATGTGAAGCGTTCTGAATCTGCTAATGGCCTCTGCAGCCAAGCGGAAGGAGCGTTAGGTCTTTAAATTTGACTGTTTTTAAATGAAATCGACCGGAACTTTAACCACCACAGACTGAGCACCTCATTTAACCTCAAAACACTCAGAGAAATGTTTAGAAAGAAATTACTTTTAAGCGAACATGATGTTGTTGCCAGAGGCTGTTGAATAAAACTCAGCATGAATGATGTAACTGATGTGTTTCTTTTCGTTTATGATAACAAGCAGGTAGAGAGTGGCGGCAGCAGCAGTCACTTCCTGAGGACACTGTTTTTGGAGGGGACAGAAATAGAAGCTTCATGTTTTATTAAGCAGACAGCAGACAGACTGCCAAACCTGAGCTGACAGTTAAGTGCACCACACGTAATTAAGGAGGAGGGAAAAAAAAACCAGTCTCAAACAGCTGCCAAATGTCTGAAGCCCTCTGGTATAAATGCAATTTGTAGATTGACTGCAGGAAAGTGGATTGAAGTGCAGATAAAAGAAGAGATTCTGACTTAACATCTGCAGACAAACATGTGAGATCAGAAAACTTTGTGATTAAATAAAATGCAAACCAAATATCTTGCGCACAGGGGTTGATGAATTTGTCCACACAAGATACAAATATTGCATGAATGTATTATGATTATTATGTTAAAAAAAATCTTATTTTTGGAACTTAAAGGGCTCCAGACAACAAATATTGTTGGAAACAGGCTGCAAATATGTTAAAATTTGCAGCAGTTGTTCATTTTAATGTGGAGATTGAGGACAGCCTCTGGTGGCAAGTCAAGGAACTGCAGTTGTTTGCAGGCATTTTGCTTTAAATGGTATTGCAAAACACTGATAATCTGTATTCTCTTTTTAAGAAAAGGAACAGCATTTATTTATTTATTTATTTATTTATTTATTTATTTATTTATTTATCACAATAAAGAATTACATACAATCAAATAAAAAAGATGTAAAATAAATAAATAATAAATTTAAAAAAAAAAAAAAAAGTCATGTCAGGAGAGGTCAAGAAGCCAACAGGCTAATGCAAGGGACCTCACCTGTGAGAAAAGAAGAAGAGGAAGAAGAAGAAGAAGAAGAAGAAGAAGAAGAAGAAGAAGAAGAAGAAGAAGAAGAAGAAGAAAAAGAAGAAGAAGAAGAAGAAGAAGAAGAAGAAGAAGAAGAAGAAGAAGAAGAAGAAAACTATTAACAGCACGGCAGACAGGATAGGGTATAACAAAATAATTATTGTAATGATGCTGCCAAACATGATTAAAAATAATGACTCATAAATCGAACTAAATAAATTAACAGAGATAAATTCGAAATCTAGTAAAAAGATTAACTTTTTTTCAGGTGTAAAAAAGGGTCTGACCGATTCAGGGTCAGAATGGACGCTTTCACAGCCTCAGGAAAGGTCGCTGACGCTCCTGGAAACGTGATCCGTGTAGATTCGTGTTGCGCCCTCCTCCTGTACATTACGGTAGCGGGGCGCGCAGGTAAAGATGCAGCAGTTGACTGACAGGTAAGAGACGAGGCGTCGTGAGTAAATAGCAAAGGGGAAAGTTAACACTGGATTATTTCGAGAGCCGGCCAGCACGGGTATGGACGAGAGGGGTGAAACGGAACATTAGCCGATAAGGTAAGTTCACATTATTTAAATACAGAAAGACATATGCCTTTCCCTGCTCTATTAAAAAACACTCATTTTTAATATTTTGATAGCTAATTTAGTGTTATATGTTTATATGCAAATTGTGTTTTTGACCACGAGGCTGTAATCCCAAAGACTCACAAAAGCAAATTTTATTTATGAGGCATCTGAGTTAGTTTACTCCAAGTTTGATTTTCTTGACACTTGTTTGGCAGATTTTTTTTTTTTTTTTTTTTTTTTTGTAGTTTAAAACTTGTAATGTATTTGAAATTATATTGAAAACTTTCAAAGTACTTATTATGTCAGGTTTGTCTTGGTACGGTGTGAATAAAAGTGTCAGTAAAGGTGAAACAGCAGTAAAGCTCCATTTACATACAAAGCACAATTTTATGGAACCAGTGTTTGAATCCAGAAAGGGTGACTTGAGATGTGAGACCAGATCACAAATTTCTAAATGAACCATATGATCAGAATTCTTGTAAAAGGCTTTAATACAGGCTGAACAGTGAAACCTAATGTCAGACATTCAAAGGTCAAAGGTTAACTGTTCATTTTTCCCACCAGCACGTCTATGGAGCTGTGCGGCCCCAACATGAGTGACGGTGGAGGCTCACTGTGCCAGGTGAAGCAGCTCCCCTGCCACGCCGTCCCCCTCTGTCGCCTGCAGGCCGGAGGACACCACAAGCACAACTCCCCCCACCTCACCCAGCAGCCCTGGGTCAACCACCCAGCCCCAGCCATCGCCTCCAGCCCCCCCATGACGGTCCGTCACAGGGTGAACGGCGCCATGGCGTCCAGCTGCAGCAGCTCAGAGTGTGCGGCCTCCAGACTGGGAGAGGAGGCGGCTTTGGCTCGGGGCAGCTCAGCGGGGAAGGTGGTGGTGACGGGAGGAGGGGGGTACTTTGGGTTCAGGCTGGGGAGAGAACTGGCCTGTCAGGGGATGACAGTGATCCTTCTGGACATGAGGAAGCCTCCCTGTGAAATCCCTGATGGAGCCGTCTTCTTCCAGGTATGGAGATGATATGATCAAAATCCTTCGATCTGCATGTCCTCTTTATTTTCGCTTTAATACGGCAATGATTAACATCATCATTTAACACAGGAACACTGTAGCCCTACTGCTTTGGAAGATCATGGCATGATGGGACTTTTTCAGACATATCATGTGGTTTATACGCTAAATATTAACCTCGTAGGAGTTTCATACTCCTAGCTTTGACTTTAAAAACAGTCTGAGTTCTTCTTCTACTGCTGCACACAGACTTGAAAAAGGATGCTCAGTTTGTGAACGCTCCGGTCAGTGTCACTGTCTCTCTCCTGTTAGTCTGTGTGCTGGCTGGAAACAGACACAGGTGAGTGATCCACGTCTGCTGACAGGGTCACAGAGGGCGGAGACATGATTCAGGTTTCACCTGCAGGCCTCGTGGCACACTTATCTTAATTATAAGTGTTCTTTAATGGGATCAGTACTGACTAGCTCTGCCACATGGACGAAACACATTTAATACATGTATTCATGTGTTAGACACGTGTGCATGAAAAAACTGCATAGATATGAGTCCTTCAGTTTGCATGATTGAAATGATGCCGCTCTGCTTTTTAACAGAGTGACATCCGGGACTACGCCTCCCTCCATAAGGTGTGTGAAGGTGTAGACTGTATATTCCACACAGCATCATACGGCATGTCCGGACCAGAACAGGTGACCCGTCTGTGTTATTGATCTGATCTGACTGATTTTAATCTTGTGTTTATGTTCTGACTTACAGAATTTGTTTGTTGTTGGGAAAGTTACAGACCAAAACTGAGCTATTCAGATAAAAACCTTTGAACCAAACTATGAATATGTTCATATCTGCTGCGAAATGGGCATTTTGAGATTATGGGGTTTCCCCTTCTTTTGCTGCAGCCTCAAGAAGACATTCAGGGAACTGCAGTTTCTGCAACTGTTGAAAATTTGTTCTTGGGATTTTTTTTTAAAGACTTCAGCAATTTCACTATTCCATCGTCTCTCCTCCATCCTTCCTTGTTCCTTCCTTTCTTTTATTTATTTTCTCTTTTCTTTCTTTCGTTCTGTCTTCCAGCTGAAGAAAGACCAGGTGGAGTCAGTCAATGTTGGAGGGACAAATAATGTCATAAACGGTAGAATATTTTCCTCATACTTAACTATTAGCACGTTTGACGTAAGAAAACAGGTGATTCCTGGAGAGCTTTTTATGATTTTATTCAAAATTCAATTAATTAAATTTCTTTTTATATATTATTTTTAAAATTATATTTAAAAAATAGTTTTTGTAAATGTGTTTTTAGTTCATCCATCCTCATCTCTGGTCAAATTCATCACTAGTTTTATTCTGCTGCCTTCATGGAGCACTTTGTAACTTTAAAACAACAAAGATAAAAACGCTTATCACAGTCTTATCAGCGTCTAATAAAATGTAAATAAGGGTCTTTCATGATGAATGTGAAACAGCATCAGTTTTTTATTTTCATCTAACTTCTGTGCGATCTGTTCTGTGTCAGTGTGTAAGGAGAGAAACATCCCCAAACTGGTCTACACCAGCACCATCAACGTGGTGTTTGCTGGGAAACCAATCGATGAGGGCGACGAGGCCTCGGTGCCGTATGTTCCTCCTGATGCAGTGAGTGAAAAAGTTTGTAAAAACGACAACTTTATCAACCGACATGCTGCAGATAAGCATTCAAATAAAAGAGCCATCTGTCTGCTGCAGATTAGGTTTGAAGAGTCCAAGAAAAGTGATTATTTTACACATTTCAGACATTTTCAGTCCTGCAGAAAGTTATATAATGCCTGTATGCTCTTTTGTGTTGCAGCACATTGATCACTACTCCAGAACTAAATCCATTGCAGAGCAGATGGTCCTCTCTGCCAACGGCTGCATCCTGAAAGGTGAGAAACAGACGGAAATCTTTTTCACACACACACACTCTGGACAACTTCCTGATCGGTTCAGGAAACTCTGGACCCGACATCTGTCAGAACGTGAAGTATCTCACAGCTGTGTGTTGTTGTCACACATTTACTCTGGTGTTACCTCGATAACTCCGGGGCTACTGTAGCTGTAGAGGGTAGAGCTGAAATCCAACACAAGTGATGCAGGTTTGACTCAAGAGGAAATAAGGACATACATTAACCTTTGTGTGAGAGAGTGATGGTGGAGGAATGAGACACCTTGATAGTTAGAGTTCACACCTTAATACAGGTACTTTAAGGTCACTCATTAGTGAGTCACACCTAAAGCACAAAGATAAAAACACACACAGGCATAACAGAACAAGAACAAAGGACGTTATAATTCAGAGTTTTTGATCCTTTTCATAAACAGGTGCAAAGCCTCTCGATGCCTCGCTCAGTGTAACTGTACTCCCTCCATCAGCAGACGTCTACTTATACATTCATTAAGCTTAGCGCCGGGATCTGTATCATTATATACTGCAGGCTACAGTTCAGGTGTCTGCTGCACGAGGATGGAGATGACATTATGAAGACGTTAAAACAACCAAACAGAACATAAACACAAGTTCTGTTTGCAAGAATCATTTAGGAGGCGCTGGAACCGTCTAATTTTAAGAGCATGGTTGATGCCAAATCATGGACTAATACACATTTGTTTTTAACTTTGACTTAATACGCATACAAGAAGCATTCCTTCACTAATGCAGCTCAATAATGAACTATGAGAAACATTTAAAATGCATAAAAGAAAAACATTAGAAGAAAGAAAGAACAAATAAAAGGGTAAAGACTGACTCTAGACGGGTTTAAGTACATCTTGTCTCAGCTTGTAGGTCACTGAACACTCAAAAAAATAAAAAGAAACATCGACTTTAATTAAAATTATTATGTCAACTGGTTCCATGTAAATGTTTTGGGTGATTTAAAAACAATCATTTTAGGGTCAACAAAGTTGAACTTGAAATTATTGCATTCGACTCATGTTCACATGGAACAGGTTGAAATTTTAATTTTTATTAAAGTCAAAGTTTCATTTTTTTGAGTGAAAACCTAACAGAGCTCAGTCTGGGCTCTGGGTATAAAATGGCAAAAACTGATTTATTTTTAATAAAGAAACTGGTCTGTGTGACATTCTCACTCCTACGTTTTTTGTTGTTTTATTGAACACCTGATGAATGAGATCACATATGAAAAAAACAAACAAAAAAAATCTTTATACTCGGTAAAAATTTAATCCTGTGAAGGTGGGGGTCTACTTCGAACATGTGTCCTTCGACCGTGTGGGATCTACGGACCAGGGGAGAGGAGACACCTTCACAGAGTCATGGTGAGAGATTAGGACACACACACACACACACATGCACACACACATATATAAATGTAGGAACAGAGAGAGTTGTATGTTACGGGTTGATGTCTTTTGTGTAGACTCTGGAAAAAGAAAAAGTATACATCTTGCTGCGTCTGAAGCGTAGAATGTGTATCTGCCTGCAGAGTTTACATTATTGATAAAGCTCTTCAGAGATCCAGTTTCAGGCACCTGCTCACCCAGTCTGCCCTTTATAGGCCACAGTACAGGCTGGTGACATGCTGCATGTGGTTTGAAATGTTCTGAGTTTACTGTCGGCCAAGTTTCCATCATGTAAGACTTTTTACACGTTGCATAACGCAGACTCTTAACCCCTAACGTAGACCTCTTGACCTAAATCTTCAATGAAACAGCATAAAGGGAGCTCTTTGAATTCTGTGTATATTAACAGCTTCTCATGTATTCATCTCCACTCGTCTCTCATCCCGTCATTGCTCAGGTGAACGTGGAGCGACGGTTGTTCACCTTCAGGTTCGGCGACCCCCGGGCCAAGATGAACTGGGTGCACGTAGATAACCTGGTGAAGGCCCACACGCTGGCAGCCGAGGCGCTCACACTGAAGAGGGGCTGTGTCGCTGTGAGTCAGGACGAGGAGATTCTAACCGACCAACATGGGAAAACTGTCCAGCCCCAGCCTCTGTCATCACTTTTATTTTGATGTGTTGTTTTTTTTGCAGAGTGGACAGACCTACTTCATTAATGACGGCGTTTCAGTCAATCTCTTTGAGTGGTTGACTCCGCTGGTGAGTTTAATGACGGGGGTGGTTTATTCTGATTTCAAACCTTTGATATATACTATCCCTCTGTGACTGCAGAGTGACATTGCTGTTCAACAGCTATTAAAAACCACAGACTGATAACATATGAATGCAGATTTCTTCATAAACAAGATGAAGCTCAAGTTAGAACATTAGCTTTGATATTTTGCTATAATTCACATTAAACTGCTTATTTTGACATTTATTTGGCTGATCTTGCATCAGACGTTTTTTTTTTTTTTTTTTTTTTACCACAGTGTCAACAGGCAGATGTTAAATTAGTGAGAGTCAGGTTGTTTCTGATGCTGCTTTTGCTCTTGAGATTAAACATCACCGCAGGTTTGGACTTGAAATCAAGAATCAAGATTTCAAACAGCATTCGACACACAGTATGTGTATTAATCCGCAGCTGCATATAGTCCCCATAACTGCCCTATTTTAACTGCTTTATCCACGTTTTCCGTAAAAGCTCAGTGTCCCATCATTACGAAAAATAACTAAAAGGTAAAATTAATCGTTAAAATTAAGAGAAGTTTGATTCAGACTCGTTTTGTTGAAAACTTAACAAAAATGTCCTTGTTCCTGTTATCTTTGCAGTTTGAAAAGTTGGGCTACAGCAGACCGTCGATAAACCTGCCCGTGTCTCTCGTCTATTCAACAGGTATTTAATCTCTTCATCTTAAAAATGTAAGCACCTGTGAGATTTCTCTTGGATTATATCTGCCCTGCTGTGCTTATGTCCTTTCCTCTTCGCTCAGCTATCCTGGTGGAATATTTGCACATATTTCTAAGACCTGTCCTAGAAGTGCCTCTCCTCTTCACCAGAAATGAGGTAAATATATCGATACTAATTTAAACCATAACATTTCTCTCCGGTGAAATAAATCCTAGAAAAACAAGCTTGTCCTCTCATGGTATGTTCTTTATTCACTCTTTAAATGTATGCGGCTCTGCACCTGTTCGACCTGACTGAGCTAGGCGTGAGATGCATTATGGATTACGTGCCTACAGTGCGGAGCTGTGTGTGAATGTATGCGTTCACGTGTACCAGCCTAATTGAAAGTATGTGCCTTGTGTGTTTGAGATAAGTGACCTGCTCTCGGATGAGCGGATTCTTGTTTAAGTCTCGACGCTGACGACAGACTTCATTGTGTCAGGTATTTTCCTATCCACTCCCCTCTGCTCTCCTCCTCCTCCTCCCTCCTCTGATGTTATCCCTCATCCATTAATCACGAGGAATGAAAGTAAGACTCAAGAAGTTTAAGAATGAAAGCAAATTTTAAATTCAGTGGAAGCATTTTGAGATGTCTGAACACTTCTGTGAAAACAGATGAAGTCTGATGTATCATTTTGAGGGAAGTTGGTTGTAATCCTGCCCAGAGAGGGCCTCCTTTATCCTGCACCTTAAGGAGCCTCCGTCATGGCCGGTAAGATCCTCATGAATGTGTGATGAGGCAGAAACCAAAGCTGAGCCCGTGGGCCTGCACCTGCAGCTCACTCTGTCAGACAGCTGCTGCTCGGGGATCGATGAATGCACCGTGAATAAAACATAAACGGCTGTGGGTCAGAACAGGAAGTTCAAGATGAGGTTTGCAGGAAGTGACCTCAGGGAAGTGACTGTTACCATGGTGAGAGTGGTCGGGAGACATACCTGTGTTTGAATGATGGTGTGACGTATGAGAGGAGTTTTTCCTTTCACTTACTGGGTATGAGGGTGAAATTTGACTCTGGTTTAATATTTCATGCATTTTTTTAGTGTTATTATTTTTCAGCCTGAGCCGTCTTGCATTCCTTAAAACTCATCAAAACATCAAATGTGTTTATCTATAACTGAAAAAAGATGCAGTACACATGCACTTCTGACCGCTGTTTAGATGTGTTGAATGTTTTCTTCTCATTAAGCAGCTGCGGAGGTCATTATGTCAAGCAAATAGATCAGATTAACCCCAATTTGGTAAACTTGGTTTTACATTCTGATAGCCAGTGACTGATGGATGCATCTGGTTACTGCATCTTCTTACCACCTGAGTATAAGGTGTCTGCATGCAGAGTACAAACAGGGACAGGAGAGGGAGGAGAAGAATTCTTTGAAAGTTTCCCGGCATTTTAATTTCCCATGTGCATCAACGTCAAATTGCTTCGGTCGGCACATGCCTCATGAAACATCTTCAGAGCTCTCCGTATGACTCATAACAAATTGCTGTACCAGTGCATCCGCATTGTTCAGAGGCCTAAAAACCACAAACTAATCACTCCTACTTATCCCGTCTGACCTGATCATGATCCTGATCCAATATACCTCCTTCTGATATCTCTGCCTTCCTACTGCTTTCAGTATACCCTCACTGGAGACAACTTACAGAGATAACCCAGCTGAACTAAAGATAAAGATGATGGGGGTCTATAGTGTTTGTGGAATGTTTCCTGTTAACAGGGTTACTCGTACCGGTGATACGAAAGGCCAAGAAATGCTAAAAGAGATAAAGACGAACTAACAAACGAAGAAAAACACGAACAGATCAAGCAGATTTGTGGTTATAATGCCAGAAATAACAATAAAACTTTATAAAATATAAATATTATTATTAGCAGGAATAGCTATGTGTCAAATTGATTGATTAGTCTAAACATTTATCAATAAAATTCTCTTATTTCAGGTAAGGAACATAGCAGTGAGTCACACCTTCAAGATCAACAAGGCCCGTCGAGAGCTGGGTTACTCTCCAAAGTCCTACAACCTGGCAGACTCGGTGGAGCAGTATCTGAAGTCCAGACAGCCTAGCACCAGTTCACTTCCTCTCAAATCCTCCTGGATCTCCCAGCACCTGTTTCTGTTGCTGCTGCTGGTTTTCAGCCTGGTTTTACTGGTGCTAACCTGTGTACTCTGTCAGGACTGAACAGTGTTGAAATCCATGATTTGAAGGAATATAGTTCACTAGTTTTTTTTTTCTTTTAGATGTACAAAAGTCTACATATGAACATATAAAATAAGCTCTCAGACAAGTTAGTGTGTCAGTAAAATGAATTCTTGTGCTTCTTCATAATTTCTTTAAACTCTTTGATGTTGGTACATGTGTGTGAGTCTGATTTTAATATTATACAACTACCAAGCTGCTGGAAAGTATTAATGTTTAGTTGTGTAAATGTTTTGAAACTATATCACAGTCTGACTATGATTGCATTAAAGAAATAATACCAACGCTTGTATTTAAAACGTTAACATTTTGATTGAATGCATGTAAAGTGTGCTTCCAGGTTTAATAGTAGATATGTTAACTGATTCGCTCATATTTAGAGTTTAGTCTGTATTTAACAGGTTATTTTGTACAATTTTAGAAATAAAACAATTTGCAATTAATACCACTGACTGCTTTGTTTCTCCAAAATGTAAATTATGAATTTAAACTCGGTCTTAACTAACAGTTTACGATCTAAAACAAAAGGCAGCTCATAGGTCAGCACTAGACGGTTGTTTTGTGCACGCGCTGGTTGCCTCAAGGGGGCGCGCTTGAGCTTTAATAACCTTCTCTTCCCATTATGTAGAAACCTTTTGTCGACAAGGAGCCGAAGAAGAGGAAAACATCATGTGAGTTTAATTTGATCAAATGTACATAATCCAAAAACCGTAGTCGATGAGAAAAAAACGAAATATTTTTGGCAGCGGTGGGATTCGAACCCACGCCATCGAAATGACTGGAGCCTAAATCCAGCGCCTTAGACCACTCGGCCACGCTACCGTTACAATGCATAAAGCACTGTAAAATCATAAAAAACCTGTGACATATTATGTTGTTTTCCTACATAAACATCGTTTTTCCGCCAGAAATACATTTATGTTTCTTTTATTTTGTCAAGTAAAATATGTTTCAAAAAAACACAATAAATTATCTTTAACTTGATAATTTCAATAAAATTTGTCAACACCGTATCCTAAGCACTTCTATTGTTTCATCTATGATTAGATAAAATAAAAAGTATTATGACAAGTATCCTCAAAGTAGTCGTTGCTATCATTTTAGCTTAGCTTCTTTTTGCTAAACCCTACCAAACCCACGTGGCTACGACCCATGAGCATAATTTAAGATGAAAGCTTTAGGTGACAATGCCAACAGCCCAATTGAAAGGCAATCACAGACCTGCAATGGACTTACTTAAAGAAAACTCACCACTTGCAGTATAGTGGGTTAGTTTATAGTTATATAGTTTATTGAATTATTAATGAGAGTTTAAAGCTAAAGGAATAAATGTAGATAACTTTTTTCCTATCATCATTAGTGCCACCAAAGTATCCACATTGCTGTGAAATGATCCCCTTTATGCTCATGCTGGCTGGATTAACGTAAATGCTGCATTTTACTGGCATAGATGGACCTAAGATATCTTTGATCAAATATAACTTTCAATATTAATTGCTGTATATCAAATAATGACAGAAAACAGGAACACCTTTCGTCTCTGTGATCATGATGAATTTTTTGATATGGCGTACAGACTGGATTCAAGCCAATAAGTGTGTAAATTTCCATTTTCCTCGCACATTAGAGTGTGTTGGTTTGAACTTGTAGCTCCTGGCAGGCCTCCAGGAGCAGTCGGAGAGAAGAATGTGTGCAGGATTTGTATTGAGTTATAATGAATTGCTCATATTGTGTAGCGATGACGATATTCCACCAACTCTATCATAATCAACCCATTTCAATCCTACATCAGCGTAGACAACAGCCAATCAAGCTTGAAGGCCTATAGCCAAACTCAACCTATCACTTTTACAATTTACACATTTATTGGGTTCTGTAAATGCAACCCAGTTTTAATCTTACTGTTGTTATTTTTTTATTTTTCCATTGTGTTTACTGAAAGCCTTGCCTAAACCTGTCCCATTAGGTAAGGGTGGTAAGTAATCCCCTTGTTCAGAGATTTAATGGATTTGGAGCAAGTTGAAAGCTGAATAAGAAAAACTGAGTTATGTAACACCTAATTATGAAGGAGACAAAGCCCCATTAATGGTTTACAGGGCCACAGAGTACACTGGGGTACAGATAGAGGCCTTATGGATTGGTTAGTCCTCAGGGATCTGGAGAAGAGACAATGCAAAATAAATAAGATTGTATTCCACGACACACATTTTTTTTTTATCTGGTTACATTTTAAGGCTATGCCCACAAAGAAAAGACAGAGCGCTCTCTCCCTACCTGCTGAGTCTGGGAAGCACAGACGGTAGAAGACATGAGGACAGAAAGAATACACAACAGCAGCCTGCATCAATAATTTACTGGATAGTCACAAAAAATACATTTCAGCAGAACATTTCTGATCAAACATATTCTAAAATATATTTAAGAAATTGTTCATAAAGGATGCAACATTTATTTTGTGCTATTCATTTTTTATACAGCATTTTTTAAATTCTCAATCACCTGTGTTAAAAAAACCTCCACAATCCCAGAAATAAGCGCTTCAGTGTACAATTACCTTTTACCTTGTTCAAATATTAGCAAAAATGAAAATAAATATAATTTAATTTTCTCTTCTTTCAAAATGATAAATAGAACAGAAATTCTGACTCATTCATAAAAAGTGCAGATCTGTTTCGTGTCCCACTGGCATAGCGACACTCGTCCAAAGTTGAATAAGATCACAAAAGTAGTTATCAAAAGACCTTCAAGAACACCTTTCCAGTTTCCACCAAACATTTCACCGCTTACATTTCAATAATCACAAACTTTTTCAAACTTACGCAAGCCAACTTTCGCAGCCGTTAAGCTAATCACCATAAACTCTTTACGTGCTGCTTTGCCTCAGTTTCTCATCCTCTTACAACATTCCAACATTTGCAACACACGTAGTACACAACAGCTACAACTTTATCTGCATTCAAATAATTCCACGTGTGTGTTTCTTTTCAAAGCACCTATCAGATCAAGTGTATACAGGAGTAATATTACATAAACACTGAATACTGTTGGAGTAACACTTTAAGATTTAGAGATCAAGCTACACATTGAAATATAAATTTGACAAGCCAAGGGTGAAATAAATATGTCACACAAAGAGTTTTTGACATACATGTAGAGTTGTGTGAATTTGTTCATTAGCTTTGGAATATATTCTCACATTACGTAATATAGCTGCAGCTTGAGCGCATTATGATGTATGTTACATAACTTTTGATCGAGAGGAGAATGGAATCAAAGAACAGACAGAATCAAAGCTTTCCAAAGTGGCAGATTGGATGTGCAGAGACTGAACGGATCACATGGTAACACTTTTTTTTCTCCTCTCTAGAGGAGCAACCTCAAAGCTCTTTCTGCCCCAGAACAGATTCAAACAGTCCCAGGAAGTTGAATACTTTTATTATTAGCATTGCCAAGGTTGTTTCCGTTCTTTCCCTGACGCCTGTTCTCGCTGAGGTCCTCTTTGGTCTTTTTAATGCAGGTGAAAATCTCGTTGAAGAGAGCCTTGTACTCAGGCAGCTGGCCTTCGTCCAGCACCCGTGTCAGTTCGCACAGGGTAGAAGAACTTGACAGGCGGCTGCGGGTCCTGCTGCTCACTAAGGGACTGGTGGATGTCTGGACCGCTTTATGGCTGAGCAGGTCTGATGGATGCTGGTACTTCTGCAGCAGCTCATCATATTTCACCTTGATAACAGAAAAAAAACCAACACATTTTTGTCAGAACAGCTTCCACTGACCTGAAAATACAGTCTGGTCAAAGAAAAGTCACAATCTATTTCCACCATATTGAGTCACAATATAGCTCCTGTCTCCAAACAACAGGTAGCTAGCTGGCTAACTAGATGAGGGTGTTTTCTATCCATGCATAACACACACAGGTCAAAAAGAAATGCATGCTTCCTCAGAGCTCTATGATTATGCACCAGTGGAGTGAGCGTGCTGCAACTACTCATCCTTTACCTGCAGTGCGCTGTACTGTGCATCCACCTCATTGAGCAAAGAGATGCCTCTCTGTTTCACCGCCTCTGCTCGCCTTATACACAACTGCTCATGGCTACGGCGGATCTCCTCGGGGTTTGTCGCTCTCAAAAAGCCATCGCTGTTACATCTCTGTCTGTTTTGTCTCCTCTGCTTCTCGTCCTTTTCCGCGTTCTCCTCCATCTCATCCTGCCAAGATCTGGCTCTGTCTTCTGAGCCGAAGAATACGGTGTCAGGCAACAGCAGCTGCTCTTGTCTTTTGACACTAGTGGGAGTGGAGAGGGCACCAGAGAATGTAACAGTATCAGCAACTGCAATTCATCAATCTTCCTGTCTATAAATGACCCTTTGTGTGTTTCACACAAGATGTAACAGGTGAAGTCAGACTCACTTGTTGGCGCAGTCAGCACGCCACAGAAGCCTGAGTTGCTCCACTTCGTCCTCCAGCTCTTTCTGTCTGGTCTGACAGCCGGCCAGCACCTCCAGCCGCTGCTCCAGGCCTCTGTTCTCCCTCATCAACAGCTCACTTTCCTGCTCTGCAGCCTCCCTGCGGCTCCGCTCTGCAGCTATCTGGTTCTGAAGAGTCTGGATGGAGCGCTGGAGAGCAGCATTCTCCTCCTCTGGGTCTTCCCCCCTTCCTCGGTCAAAGAGAGGGCTCTGATTTGACCAGAGTCTTTCGGTCCATGTACTGTCCCGAGTGAGGTGCCTGAACCAGGTTCAAGATTTGTACAGGTGTCAACAAAAACCATACCCATATGCACTTTTTAATCCCCTTTTCAAAAAAGATTGATTCACTTAAAGAGGCTGTGAGGACTTTCTGTTTGAAGCGGATGGCTGGAATCGTGCGCACACTGTTGTGATGTCATGACTCTTAACAAGGCGTGCTTGTTTTTGAAATGAATGGAGATCAGATCTTCTTTTTAACACTACTTTTCGTGATGACATGACTCTTAACAAGGTATGCATTTGTTTTTGAAATGAATGGAGATCAGATCTTCTTTTTAACACTACTTTTCTTTGTTCAAGACAACTTTTTACCGGATACAACATGAAGAGGTAAGGTATTTAAAACACTTGTGCCTCGCTTGAAATGTGACAACAAGCAAACTTTGTCAGTTTGTATTGTAGTTTAGTAGCCGGCGTTTTACGTGCCTCTCATAGCCTGGTGGAGACGTATCCGTAGGCTAACGTGTAACATTAGCGAATACTTATGTCCAGCTCATCTGCCAAGCAGAGCTAACATCACCTCTATCTTTGTTTTATTGACAGACTCAAGTTTGATCAGATCACTGCAGAATAACTGCTGCATGTGGGTTGGAATGAACATTATCACAAACAATTTAGCTCATGGTTTAGCCTTTAGCTCGTGCTATCAGAAAAAGGATGTCAGAGCAGAAGAAAGCTAAACAGGAGACTGTCTGACAGTTCAGCTCCAGTGTCCACCATCACCACTAAATTAATCACAGAAATCGTTTTCAGCGGCGTGCCATAAATCATTCTGGTCCTGCTTGACCCGATCAGGAAGCTAAGAAATGGCATTTAGAAATAACCTTTAATGGTGCCGATAATCTCATTTTAAGTTGAAGATTACGATCAGGCAGATGTCTAGAAGACAGACTTTAAAAAAAAAAAATTACTTAAACAGTCCCCACTGTCCGTTTAAGTTTCTGTTAAACCAAAATCCAGATTCAGAAGTTGTTACTATAGACTCATTACTTGAGAAAGAGTATCAGGTTTGTATCATGGAAACGAAACAAGATTACAGTGTTAATGGATTTATGATGCAGCAAGTTAATAAGTGAATTTGTACGAGCACACTGCTGACAATGGGGGAGGATTAACCTCCTCCTATTTGGATTATGTCTGAAGGATCAGGTGTAGTCTGGATCCAGCTGACCTGTTTGTCTCCAGTCAGCGTACACCAGGCTGAAGGAGAGCTTTCTCTTCTTTGCCAACACTAAACTTTGCCTCAGGTGAAGATAAAACAGACCACTTTTTCTTTGCATAATACTGTTAATCAGTGTTAGTTATCCTAAGGTAACATGCAACACCTCCAACTTAAATGTCTTCTCTTTCACATTGAGCAGTTCTGCTATTCACGCCTCACAGATGAGTAAAACATGGATACCTGTCATGGTGTAAGTCATACAGCTCTTTGAGACAGGACATGCTCTGTGCTCCTTGGATACGTCTCTGCTCTGCTGCCTCTTTTTTCTTTCGCTCTTCCTGGACCGTTTTTAGCTCCTCCACCTGATTCTGCAGGTCCTCCATGTAGGTCTGTAGTCCCTCAACTGCCTCTGTCAGACTGGGAGGAGACAGAACAGAAACAAGAATATGACGCTGCAGTTCTGCAGATCATGTGCAATAAATGTAGACATTTACATTCTTATGTTCCTAATTTTTTTTCGATAGTTTTGGTGACATAATTATGGAAAAGGGAAATTGAAAGATAAAAGAAACACAAACGGACCTGTGGATCTTCTGCTGGGACAGCCGATTGTCCTGCATGAGCCTCTTATTGTCTTGTTCCAGATCTCTGGCGGCTGTGTCTAGCTGCTCGTACACTTTGGCATGCTGGTCGTTCATCTGACGCAGCAGGTCCACCTGCTTGGTCAGGTACTGCTCCACAAGCAGAGGGCAAAAACACAGATTATTTTGTGCTTTCTTTTATGATATTTCAAATATGTTACAGATGTAAAAGGGACTGCAAATCTGCCTTTGAAAAAGCAGCAACAGTATCTGTAATACAATACAGTATCTTCAGCCTGTTTATCCATCTAAATAAACATCTTATTTTGACCAGAGTAAGGAAACAGAGAGGGCAGTTTGTTATTGGTTTATCTAATTAGAGTAGTTTATTTACAGGCAGACACAATTTATCACCGAGGAGACAAAGCAAAGCCAATTAAGGGCCTGTGAGAGGAAATGGAAGATGTGTCTGTGAGTAACATTGCATAATGAAAAAGACTTGGCTCACGGCTATGTCCCAATTTATTTTTAACAACCGCTTTTAAATTTATCCACAGTAATTGCCTTCTCAAAAAAAATTAGTGACCGTTTCCCTGACAGATTAACAACGATTCCAAAGTCATAGTCAAACAGCTTTAGTACTACCATGAAAACTGGCAGGCGCATCACAGAGGTGTTTGAGGATTAACATATCAACCAAAGGCCCTCTTACTACCGTAAACAAATTAAGGCTCTTATCTGTGCTGACCTGCTGAATTTCCTCGAGGTAACACAAGTCAGCACTGTTCGTGTATGCTGAAATTGCAGCACAGCGTATACGTAACATAGCAGCCAAATCTCCCCAGGTTTAATACTCTCAATCTGAACTGAGAAATATGCATATGAAAAGAAAGTTTTGTATAGCTAAATAACAAAAGCCTCTGGGTTAGTCAATGTCAAAGTAAAAGACGAAGAGCTGCCAAGGAACTGATAAAAGTTTTCCTTAATTGAGGAGACGAGCATCTCGCCAAGAAGATGCACTGTGCCAAATTCTCACTAGGACAGACCAGTCCGGATTAGCTCCTCTCTTTCCCTTCGAGTGAAAGGACCCATGTGACGTGGTCATTTACTCAATGAATCACCTCATTCAGATAAAATTACTGCTCTCACACCAAAACAACGTTTACTTCAGCAGATAGAAGCCAGTGTAGTCTACAAACAGGTTTTGAAAACAAAGGGATGAGTATGACTCACTGACACGCGGACTTGAAAAATACTCTTACAGAACACTCTTGTTTACCTCCTTACAAACATGCCTCACCTCTATCTCCTGCAGCTGCTCCTGGTTTGTGGAGTACATCTGCTTCACGGCCTGCTCCAACTCATGGTTCCTGTCCAGGAGGGTTTTTCCCAACTCCGCTGCCAAATGGAGATCTGTCAAAACACAAGAAAACATGTAAATACAGATACAAGATAAGCTCAATGCCCAAACAAAGGCATCTGATGGAGCCAGCTGTGTATCATAGTCTCACTCATCACTGTCTGGCACTTGTGAATCACTGAAGAATCTGGGCCATGCTGCAGGATTTCCTTGTGACCCTACCAAACGAATTATCTTAAATTCTAGTTCTGCTGAATTGGAGTCGAGAATATACAATGTAGGTCTTTCTAACAGGCGAAAATGCAAGGAAACCTCACAAGTTTCCCAACGCAGAGCTGAAATAAACCAGTTTTGTGTTGCTGAAAAGAGGAGAAATCTTTCCTGATTGTAAATCACTAGAAATCACTAGGAGCCTGTTTTATAAACAGCTGAGCATTTCAGGTTTGTGCAGCTGCTTCTCCAAGAAATGTCTCAGGAAGTCTTTCCTGCCATTGCTCCATGCAAGGCGTTGACATCCTCATGTCAAGATTTAGCTTCTGAAATGTTTACTCCTATTCTAAGGACACACCGCTACCTCAGTCATAACTTGTAGTCAGTTCTTCAAATAAATCAGTTTACAAATTATTATTATAATTATTATCATTAAAAGTGATTTACCATTACAAGAGCTGTAATGTTCAGTATTTTAACCACAGTCCAGGACCTGACCATGTAGTTTATCAGTAAACCAAGTTGAGCATCCCAAAAAATTCAAATATCTTTGAAAAAATTTGTTCATTTATTCTTTATAAGTTGCAATCAGCCCGGTTACTTTTCATAATAATCTTGTCTTTCAACACAAACTATACGTATGACAAGCTGTACATTAGAAAACAATCGACACTGGACGGTCTCTGACTGCCTTAGGATATTGTCCACATGAGTTTGGTTGTGACTATATCACAAGGGCAGACTATAGACCTTAATCTCATTTCATATCGGCCTATGTTATTATGTCTGATTTTTAAAATTATTTGGAAACTCAGTTGGTCAAGGCATTAAAAAAAACCCTCCACGAACCTAATGTTTTAGCTCTAGTTCACTGAATCCTCCTCCATCTGTGAAGGAAAACATTACAAGTCGCACAATCTGACAAAGTTTAGGGTGCGACCACAGTCTATGGGTGCGACCACAGAGCTGTGCAGCTCTTACCGTGTTCAAGGTCCTGCGATGCGTACCAAAGCTCCCCGTGCCTGTCAAACTCTTCCTCCACAATCATGTCAGTCAACATTTTCCAGTTCCGTGGTGAGGAGAGGGAGACTCCTCCTAAAGCAAACCTGAAACACAGGGGTGTATTTTGTGAACAGAGCCAACTCCGAGTGAGTGCAGGATGTGAACTGCACACATCCTCCTGGGGAGACTGTTGTCTACGGCAACGTGGCAACACTTAAATACTCCTTAACATCCGGTAGGTGGCGAATATAACGAGCAACGACAAATAAAATAATAATAATAAAAATGTTCACTTAATTTTATGTTAAACTATTAAACACTTTTTAATATCGTCATCCCATTGGATATACTCTACAGTAAACGTTTTAAAAAGCTTTGTAATTGGTGTCGACCCCCTTCCTGCTTTTCCTGACAAGCATCTTCATAATCCAATCACAAAGCAGATACTTCAACCCATACGATGTCTTAGCCAATCAGAGATTTGTTTTCTTTTTCTCCAACCCGCCCAACCCGGGAGACATGAAAATCGAGTTTTGATCACAAACTGTTAAAAATAGGTTTTGATGGTTTGAGTTCTGCTGAATCTGAGGGGATTGCAGGGGACACTTAGAGCCCAGTCCTTTTTCGTTCAGATTTCGCAGCTTTGTTAAAGAGTTTAATATAAAGCAACGTTACACTCTGTAAGCGTTCGCTTTATATCGACCGACAGGTGATCGGGTTTTCGGTTGCCTGGATTGTTGCTCACAGCAAAGAAACCTGCTGCAGGTGAATTCTCCGGGAAAATAAGTGCAGTCATGGGGAACTTTGGAGTCCATCATGCAGCTCTGGCTTGTGCCAGGACTACTCTTGAAGCGTGCGTGATAAGGAATAAATTAAGCTCTACTATATCAAGCTGTTTATATCAAGTGCAAGGTGTCAGATGGCGCATTTCACAAATCCCAAGTGAGTATCCTAACTTATTATCAGTGACTGAAAATTTTGCTTTATATTACTTCAATACAGGTGAAATATGGACTTATAAATTATTACTTGAATTGAATTCCTGAAGTCCCTGATTTCTGCATTCAAACTGCTCTCTAAAAAACTTGAAAGTCTGAGCCAATCAGAGATTTGTTTTCTTACCCTCTGACCCGCCCAACCCGGGAAACATGAAAATCCAGTTTGATTTAATTGAGCTTATGTCTTGCCAAATCCTGGAGGATGTACCCGGACATCCTTAGACATTCTAAGTGCTTATTTGTGGAAATAATAGGATCAAATTTCTCAGCTTTGTCTAAGAGTCAGGTGTAATATTAAGCAATGTTAAACTAGAGCTCAAGGTTACATTGTATTCTGCTTTATCTGGACTGGCAGAGGTTTGCGGTTGCCTGGACTGTAATGGTTACAGCAGAGAAACCTGCTGCAGAGAAATCATCCGAAAAAAATGAGTGCAATCCGATTCCCAAGGAACTTTGGAGTCAACCATGCAGCTCTGGCTTATTCCATGACCACTCTTGGAGCGTGCATGATAAACCATATATTCGGCTTTTACTATGTCAAGCTGTTTATTAACAAGTACAAGGTGTCAGAGGGAGCGTTCCACAAATCCCAAGTGAGTACCCTAACTTATTACCAGTGTTGAACAAAGTTGCAGCATTTTACTTAGATATAAGTGAAAGTTGCACTGTTAAAATGTTGCTTGAACGGAATACTTGAAGTACCTGCTTTCTGAATACTTAAGTATTAAAAGTGATCTTTAAAAATTCTTGAAACTTTTTTTATTTTCACGTGTATCAAAAGAAAATTGGTGAGAAATGAGAACTAGAAGTTTAGTGAAGTCAAAAATATAT